>JAQFZY010001284.1:0-16620 GCA_034696285.1 Hypogastrura burkilli
ACCAATTCGGGGAGGAACGACGGAAGGCTAACGTAATGTTTCAAGGGTTATACAACCAATTCGGGGAGGAACGACGGTCTTTAAACATTAACTGGGGGTTCATCGAATTACTCCGAGAGGATCTCACTTAGTATGACCATGACCGTCTCCTTCTATTTGGTGCATCTAACCTATTTCAATTTCTTCAGACAGCTCCCAAACCTCCATCTCTTTAAAAAATTGGAGCCTAGAAAATCCCTATATTCGATTCTAAAGTAACTACTCCACGTAATTTAGATTGTACGAGGGTTAATTATGCTACAGCTATAGATTTGTTCCAAGCTGGACTGAATTATCATACCACGCGGTGTAAATTCCACGCACCATATGCCATGATTCTGTTCCCAATCAAGTTTTCCCCATAACTTTTTACACTGCGCGCTGTAGTGTTATTGGGAAACCGTAACCGTCAGATTAATATATATTCAATCAATATTGTCCCTGAATTCGGTCAGGGGGGAACGGCGGATCCATTTATTAAAATCTTTGGCGATTTTTATAATGCTAAGCCAGACAAGCCCCCGCTAACGCGGAACGAATGACTACGCGTTTTAATTATATTCAGTATTTTAGGGTGCATGTGACACCGTCATAAATAGCTCAACTAATGCAATGCACCCATGGCCGAGTACACAGACAGAATCGCGAACGTCGCGGAGAAGCTCAGCGCCGTTAAGTGTCCCAAGATAACCTCTTCAGAGCCCTGTTGGGAAACAGAGAAGCAGAGCGAGGCGAAGCTCAGGGCAGGATGTTGAAATCCCTCGCAGTCCGCGATAAGGGTGCCGAGAACTTTTAGAAGACAATGGCAATGTTCGTTGCCCGCCAGTCAACACCAAAGGAGCTTCCGTCGTTCTTGGGGAGACCCAAAGGATTGGCCAATTTTCCTAGCAGAGTTCCTCACAGGATTGTGGCCACAGTGTAGGGCAGAGGATGTCTCGTCTTTCAACAGCCCTCAAAGGACCGGCAAAAAAATTAGTACAAAGCCTGTTCTGAGTCCCTAAGAATGTAGATCAAGTGATCGAGTTCCTGAAGATAAACTTTGGACGGTCAGAGCGCATCATTGAGACACTCCTGGAGGAAGCCCAAGAAGAACTTCCAATCAAAGAAGGGCAGTTCTCCGAGTTGGTGAGCTTCTCAAACCTGGTCATGAATGCTGTCACGATCATGCGGAGTCTGAAGAAGCCGGAATACCTTGGGAATCCTATCCTGAGGAAGGAGTTCACGTCGAAGCTCTCTCCTATCTACCAAACTCAGCGGGCACGGAAGCTGGAAGAAAGAGATGGCTCAACGCTGGAGGACTTAGCTGCATGGCTTCACAAAGAGGCAAAAGCTGTGTCCTACCTTGTCACTCCGAAGTTCTCTAAGTCTGCAGACTGGACGAAAGTTCATAAGCCCATTGGAAAGACTTCCCTTCTCACCGTTGCCTCGGATGAGTACCCAAGTGACCCCGGGGGGGGGGGGGGGCATCCAAGCCCTTTGAGAGAAGGAAGAGTGAGGTTAGAGAGTGAAGAGAGAACTTCGTCACTTCGTGACTTAAAAAATTGAGGCCGAGGATTAAAAAAAAACATCCTACAAGAGTGCATGGGCCCGAGCAAACCGTACATACCTTAGCCTGCATGCCCTCCAGTAGAAATCCGCGGCGGTGGGCTCAACGCACAACTGGCTCATTTTTCACGGGGTCAATTATTACCCAACGTTGGAAACCCCCCAGTGAACGTCCTGATTTTGTCTGGAACTCAGACGGCTTTCTTTTCTGTAACTTTAAGTTCCTTAATCCCTCCGCCTTGCCCTACGGAGAGGACTAGGGAATTGGGGCGATGCTCTTATGAGGAATGATAATGTTATGGTTCCCTCGGCGCAAGTTTAAGTGAGCATTCTGGCTTCTGGCTGGCATGGCGGCATTAGCCGATGCGAAACCCTAATTAAAAGTTTAGAGGATAAATGCAAACAAGGCGGGCCGGGGAAGAAGCTCCAGGGTGTTTGTTCAGTGTTCCTGCCCATAAGGCAGCCAGGGATAGGAGGGAAAGTGGCCGAGTACTACGTAGGCCGGGGGCCTTGGAGCCCACAAGTGGGCCGCCTACTCTCCCAGCCCTCACTTGATTCTTGTCTAATGCAGGTAATCAAGGGAGAAGATGGGGGATTACATGAATGAGGAGAGCGGGACGACGATGGGGACCCTGGGCGAGATTAGTCCGGACCCGGCGAACAACACTGTTAATTACGGGAACTCGAGCCTGGCCGAGGCAGACCTAATTCACAACCCGGCGGTCCAGGGGGTCTTCTCTGTGATATATGTACTCATATTCATCCTGGGACTCTTCGGAAATGTCCTCGTCTGCTACGTCGTGGGACGGAACAAGGCCATGCAGACAGTAAGAACACTTACCAATTTTCTACCCATTAAGTAGGGCTGGGTGACAGGTGACTCAATTATTCAGGGGAACTGTAAGGCCCAAACACGCTTTACCTGCAGGCAAAACATGTCAGGTCCACTTCCAAACTTTTTAGTAGGCCCGGCCTCTTAGCACAATCTATTACTCCTAATTAAGTCCTGGTCAGCGTTTGGACCTCTAAAAGGCTGCTCAGCCACTTGGCAAAGTCCCGAATGGCAAACTTGGATATCTACTTCCCTTTGCACTAATTTGACTCCGAATAGCATAGATTACTAGGTTGGATTAAGCGGTACTAAGTTGGGTTTGATTTCAACTATGGATAATATTAGTTTAGGCCACTCAGAACGGTTTTCAAAGTTTGCCAACCGGGATTTTGGGAATGTGACCGTGGATGGGTGCTTGAAGAGGCCGTCGTGGCAAAAAGCCAGTGTTGCGGTGTTAATCGGCGGACGCCTTTGGCTTTCGCCTATTCGGGGCCGTTCTGAAGGGGTCAGAGGGAGTGAGTAGAGTGCCAGAGCCGGAACCATGGGAACCCTAATCTTTTCATCTCCTACTTTCCTAATTGTTTTTAGTTGAGAGTTTCTGGGACAAAAAGGGGGAATGGGGAACCGAGGGAACCCGGAACGGGAAAATAATAAAATGGGCTCAGGATGAAAAATGTTTTCAGAGAAACTTTTAATGACTTCATACTTCTAGTCTCCTAATTCCCATATTATGGGCCCTAATTACTAGGCCGCCCTACCTGTTCATTCGACTCCTGACTCCTTGAGGCGCGACCAAGGGCCCCGACCCGCAGTTCTGCCCGTTGAGCCCTCATGATTGAATCAGGTCCCACACAGTAAGGATGTTAGTCTTTCTCCGGTATCTCTCTGTAGGCCGAGGGTGGCTGGGGTCCGTGTGAGCCCATGAATAAGTATGCTATAGGAGCTCCCAAGTCCCCGCTCCCTCACTCCTGTCATGATTTATTTAACAGGTGACGAATCTGTTCATCACGAACCTGGCCCTCTCGGATATCCTCCTCCTCTCCCTCGCCGTCCCCTTCACGCCCATCTACTCCTTTGTCCAGGAATGGGTGTTCGGGAAAGTCCTCTGTCATCTCGTTACCTACGCCCAAGGAACCAGTGTTTACATTTCAACCCTAACGCTCACTTCCATTGCCATTGATCGGTTCCGATTGATAATATCTCCCTTCAAGCCCCGAATGAAGCTCAAGACCTGCGGCCTCATCATCCTCTCCATTTGGACCTTCTCACTCCTCGCCATGCTCCCCTACGGGATCTTCACGAGTCATGAGATCCAGGAGGAAAAATACATCTGCACAGAAGTACGTATCCCGCCTACCTATGCTCCGACTATTAAGCTGATCAGGAATCCTAATCCATCCAGGCCCCATAAGAACTCCCTGGTCGCGGGAAAGTGGGTTGCAAGTCTCTACTTCCTCAACTTGCCCCAAGTTAGGCCCCACTAAAGAATAGGGGCTACACTAACTTTTACTACGAGCCGCTGGGACGGTGAGATAAAAATTTGGAACTTGTTCTCCAAATGGGTCCTATCCTCTAGTACAGGCAGCCCTACTTCCCATGTTCTCATCCTCTAGGGCTGATAATATCGGCGGGTATATCGAGATCGAGATTTCGAGATTTTTTAGATCGAGATCCGAAACAAAAGGTTGCTGAATTGACTAATAATAGTATGTAAGACCTTCCAAACGGTTTCTATTTTTAGTGTAAAAATACCTAGCCTAGTCATAAATTTGGGTGATCAAGAAATGCTCGATTACGCACCTACCTTTGGTCGTAGACACTATATGTACATATCAATAGAAAGAAGATTTAATTCTGACTTAAGAAACACCATCAACAAAAAAAAAGCAGTACCTTGTCTGTCCGTTCTGAGCCGAAGACTCATATCATCTCGCTCCTCAAAATTACGCGACGCGTTTTCGGACTAAATACCCCCCAGCCAGGCCAAATATTTTTTTCGGACCTCGACGCCTTTACTGCGTTTAGATAGGACTTTTTATTATAGTTTTTTCCGTATCTCGCAACCCACTGTGACAATGTCTGGATTTCGGGACGACTCAAACGAAACTAGAAAGCATCGAAAAACGTTTAAAAGTCCAAATCTGAGGAAATTTTGAAGAACTTGAACAATTGAAACTGACTTGGTTTCCCTTTGTTACGTGAAAAGGTCAGTGGGAAAAAAATTTAGGATACAGTTTTGAACTAGCATTAATATGAAGCCATTCGCATAATTTTGGGCGGTTATCTTATCCCGGTAGCCCTCAAAACGTAATATTACGCATACGAGAAAGCCTACTCCAGACCAGAAAATGAGCTACCCGAAGTGCAGATTACCTCGGACTCGGACGACCGGATTTTTTGCGGTGATTAGTAAAGGCTGACCTTAGAAAGCGTTCTATATGAGGGACGAAATTAGGAGAATTGTCTTTTGACCTTACCAGCATGGAGAACATTCCCGTTTTTGTTTCTGACTTTAAGGAAAAGTATAAAATATCGGATTTCTACTTCCATTTGCTCTACTCCTGTGCGCCCATTTTTAAAAACGTTTTTTAAATATCGGTAGGAGTCACACAAGGAAAGTCAGGGAATTCAAACACGCTTATTGGAATTGTCTCACATAGCCACGTCTGTGAAATATTAGCTCTCACCCCAATTTACGACTAGACTAGGTACTACTTAGACTTTGTATGTATAAGTATAAGTACATACTTTGCGAATCTCTTGTTTATGAACGCCCTATTATAACCGAACAGCCTAACCGCCGTATCATTGACAATTGACAATACATATATGCATTGAATTAAATAGCATGTATATGAACGAAAAAATGCTGTGTCAAAGAAATACAGTAGTGACAGTGACCGGTGACAACTGTCAAATCCCATAACACTCAAACTGGATTCGACTCAAGATTTGCAAGAGCCTATGTTCTACACTGTTTAATTAGAACTTATGAGACTGAATAACCCGTTTACACATACGAGGAAAATCTAAGTTTAAGGTAAATAAGTTTTGAAATACGAAACTGTATGCGAAAAGATTCAATCACACATTAAACACATGTACTACATATACTAGACAAGTTCCAATAATTACTCTTTTTTTCGATAATTCGCGTTTTTTGAATTTGTAAAGCATGTCTCGTGAACTCTAGGAATTGAACTTGAATGCGAATAGAATGAAATAATATGAAAATTAATTAAGCTAGAGCAAATATTTTGAAGTTTTATAGGGTTTAATAACTAAACAATTTGTGTTCCGTCCGACCACACTATGCGGTCTACAAGTTTTGTACAGTGTGGCATAAACATTACAGAACTCGAGTTTATCTTTCTAACTAATATAACCAGTTATATATTCAGCATTATTAAATACAGTTGTTTCCCCTGATAATACCACAAAAATTATGCTAAAATAAGTGCGAAATCTCGATCTCGAAATTCGAGATTTTCGAGATTTCGAGACCGGGATTTTTCGAGATTTTTCGAGATTTTCGATATCGAGATTTCGAGATTAGCAGCCCTATCATCCACATATTCCTCCTAACCCCCTCAACTTTCTCCACTTTCGCCCTCTGTCCAACTCCCCCAATACCTACCCCAACCTCCAGTCCGGCTGTAGTCCCACTCAGACGAAAGGGTGGAATCCCTATCAAATACCGTGAGGCTTCATATCATAGGCAGGCACAGCCTATTTTTCAATTTAGAACAATAGGATCATGAAGCATTAAGGATTCCTACTAAGCGGAAACTCAACGGATCCAATTCAAAATTACGTTTTTAGCAATATATTATTAAGTTTAGTCCAAAACGCCCCATCTCTATAACGCAGGGAGTGTATATTTTGGCGCAAAACAATGTAGGACCATCGGGTCAACGGTTCTAGACTAAACTTTTTGCGTAGCCTCCCGTTGCGGGGGGGGGGGGGGGGGGGGGTGAAAAGTTTACCCCCCCCCCCCCCCCCCCCCCCCCCCCCAAAGGTTGCCAAAAATGGCCTATTATGAAAATTTCGAAAAAGAGAGCATGGGGCGTATCAAAATTTTCGTATGCACCTCGGGATCACAAATATGGGATGCTACACGTGATTTTACCCCACCGGTGACACCCCACGACCCCCCACCGGTGAACCCGGAAGGTGAACCGAGGTTAATCCGAATCATTCATGCCATGTGACATCAAATTGACCAGAATAGATTACTGAGTATTACTTTATGGATTGACCCATGACTTGACCCCTCCGTGGTCAACCGGTGACACCGGAACGACATCCGGGGTCATGCCGACCACACCATGTCATGTGACATATCAAAATGGCCGTACGAGCCTAGGGAGCACGAATACAGTTGATAAACGAGTTTTTCGGCATACCGGTAGCCCCACGACCCGGAGAGGACCCGCAAGGTTAGAGCGAGGTGAACTAGAGTTAGCAACGGATTTGGATACCCCAAGTCATTCAGGGTCATATGCTAGGAATGAATTTTCGATTTTCACCTATGGGGGTCACTTGGTGTCCTCGAAGAGGTCACGCGGGGGAATGCCGACCACACCATGTCATGTGAAATCAAAATGACCGTACGGGCTTGGGGATCATGATTACAGAATGACATACCATTTTCTCGGACTACCGGTGTCCCCACGACCACTGAGGGACCCGCAAGGGTCGCCCGAGATTAATTTGAGTTAGCATCGATTTCGGATGCACTAAAATACACATATTCAATCTCTTTCTAACCTTTTAAAAAATCGTTATATTGGCGGGATATTTAAATGCATTAGCAACAAATGGGGTTCATTTCACTATAATGATTCGCTTCACGGTAATGATTCGTTTCACGTTAGTGATTCGTTTCACGTTAGTGATTCGTCATTTCGTGTGGCACGTAGGGCTACACGAATGAGCTCGTCAGAGCACTTTTCAATAATGATTCGTTTCACTGTTGTGATTCGGTCCATTATTGTAATTCGTTTCACGTTAGTGATTCGTCATTCCGTGTGGCACGTAGGGCTACACGAATGAGCTCGTCAGAGCACTTTTCAACAATGATTCGTTTCACTATTGTGATTCGGTTCATTATTCTAATTCGTTTCACGGTAGTGATTCGTCATTCCGCGTGGCACGCAGGGCGACACGCATGAGATCGTCAGAGCACTTGTTGAAGATATAGCTTAGGTTTGGAGATATTTAATTTTCTGAGATAATATTTTTAAAAAGAAAAGAAGAGAAAGTCTCCTAAGGTGATGAGTCCCTTCAAAAATATAAAACAGGCGTAACGATTGAAGGATTTCTGTTAAATTACGAAATTAACACAAAATATATTCAGTTCGATGCCTTATTCACCGTTATCTTTGTTTTTACGTAGCTATTGCTTAAAATGAGCAAGTACGCGTTGTATGACATATTCCATTTTGACCACTGTATATATTCGTGGTTCTTGATGCAAATGAAAATTCGCTTTCTCAAGCCTCTGTGGAATGTCTGAAGAATATTTATATGTAATATTTAAGTAAACTTTCCTGGGTAACTTACTTTACGGACATATGGAGGGTTTATGGAGGTTTGGTGAGAGTCTATGATGATTTTCAACAAATTTAAATACACTTGTATATGACTTTTGAAGGGACTTCGGAAACTTTCGCGTCTTTACCGACGCCGAATTTTATTTAATAATTTTTAGTTTGGTCATTTAGTGTTTTTAGTTAAGATCGAATGAACGAGTTATATATAGTAGTATCAGTTATAATCCGAGGCCTCAGAGATAAATACAAATGTGAGGCTTCGGATTTGAAAACCCTGAAAACAGATTCTGCAATTTTTAGCACCGAGAGTAGTCCCAATCCGGACTCACAAAATTATAAATTCTCATTCTTGGCCTAATTGTTCAAAGCTTCGTTAAATATTTACTGGCCATTAACTTATACTGGGTCATTCTAAGTGCTGATCGAAAACTTCCAAACCAGCCCCTGAATACAAATTCCACCAATGGTCCAATAGTACCAGAGCCGGCTAGCGCAGTTTAATTATCACACACATACATAATATAATCAATAGTAGCTATAACCAAACGGCTACCACTCAGCCTTATTTACTTTAGAAAGGCCAAATATTAATGTAGTGTTTACAGCTTTGAAACACATTAAAATCTTAATTCAGCCCGGGAGCAAATAGGCTAGCAAATGCCAGGCTCAGGCTAAATACCATGGACGAGCATTTCTTAAGTTCAAATTTAGTTGAGTTAAACCAGACTTTGAGCCGGAGTTGGCTGGGAAGGGATAGTTGGATAAATTGGGCAAAAAGAGGCATTTTGTTTATGATGAATGATGAGAGGAGGGTTTGAGTTGGGTTGAGGGGGTTTAAGGTTGAGGGGGGGGGGAGAAGGGGCCTAAATATAAAGTAGGTACTACCTCACGTCTTCGTAATAAATAATACGTTAATAAGTCCTACTTATTAACTTCCTTTCCCAGGTTTGGCCGAGTGAAGAGATCCGGCAGCTGTTTAGTTGGTGCACAGTAGTTATGCAGTTTGTGTTTCCGTTTATCATCATTTCCTTCTGCTACGTAAAAGTGAGTCTGAAGCTGAAGTCCCGGTCCAAAACGAAGCCGGGCTCTAAGAATACCCGAAAGGAAGAGATTGAGAAGGAGCGGAAACGAAGAACAAATCGGATGTTAATTTCCATGGTAGTGTTCTTCGGGTTCTCCTGGTAAGCTAAGGATTTCCGGCTAGGCGGAGCTCAGTACCAATCTCGGCTCTTATTGAAAACTCAGGTGTCGGGTTCGGGGAAACTAATCACTCCGGCTCCCCAGGCACGTCTTCCGCACAAAGTCCCAGACACCCAACCCTTACTCAGCCAGCCCATTAAAATCCACTTGAGAACTTTTTCCGGACCAGCCGTCCTATCCCCATGCCAATCAATGGTCCAACTCCAGTAGCATGCAATACTCCATACTCCAGTAGTAGCTTCAGGTAGGAGCGTAACTTTACTATTTAGTTCCTTTCTGGATACATGGGAGTAAGGGACTTCTCAATTCTCAAGAAATCCCATTAGGAATCCTCAATTTCGAACAGAAGGATTCTAATTATGTAAAATAAGTTGAGCTTTCCATTGTAGAGCCGCCGCCTGTCACCCCGCGGACATGACTCAGTTAGCTCATCCCTCCTGACTCATTATAATTATTACCTCCAATTAGCATAAGGCCCGGCTTGAGCGCATTTTAGAGGAAAAGGGAGACGCCTCCGAAATTATGCAAGTAGGTCCTGGACTTATTTCCTGGAGGAACTGCTGTGATTAGGACTTGAAAAGATCAGCTGAAGAGCCGACCGACCTACTTGAGTCCCTTTGGTTCCTTGGATTGGTTACACCACCGTTACACGTTAAAGAAAAAAGAACCCAGCGTCAAAAGAACCTGATAAATAAGAACCTTGTACAAAAAGAACCCGGTACGGAACAACCATTATGCTAAAACATCGAACCTGGTAAACAAGAACCCGATTGCTAAGTCCCATACTAAATCTCTCATGGTAAGATCCATGTTAAATTTCTCATGCTAAGACCTTCGTTAATCTCTAATGTTAAGTTCCATATTCTATGCTATGGTCTGTGCTAAATCTTTCATGCTAAGATCCATACTAAATATCCACTGCTAAGACTAGGCCAGGTGATATCGAAATATCGGAATATCGACCTATTTATTTTTCAATATCGAAATATCGGAATATCGACCTATTTATTTTTCAATATCGAAATATCGATATCGAATACCCCAAATATCGAAATTCGATATTTAAATAACTCCGAAACACGCTTCAGAGTAAAGCAAAAAAAGGATTTGATTTTTTTTTTACGTATTTCGGCGGAAGGGATTACGGATTAACAGGGATGGGCAAAATCATTTGATTTTAAAAATCATTTGATTTTAAAAATCATTTGATTTTAAAAATCACTTGGTTTAAAATCGTGATTTTGAAGCTTTCAATGATTTTGATTTTGTGATTTTTGATTTTGAGAATTTGTTTGATTTTTGATTTTGTATTTTCGGGCATTTTGCTTTCAAAATCATTCCTCTTATTTCTATAAGAAAAATAGTTCTCAGCACTCGAATAAGCTTACGTCTAGTGGTATGTCCTTACGCGCTATAAAATGGCGAATTTTTTTTAACAGATTGCCCATCTACCTCGCTTTTTATTCATATCTTTATCCATGACACTTTATTCTTTGACTAAGCAGATTTACACGTAGTATGGACTATTGTACGAATATTTACCGTATTTCTTATTGACTTACATAAATATATGGCGTCAATAAGTTGGCTTTACCATATTCTTCGCTGTAAATACCTTTGTAAATAAAAAATATTGGGTTATCCGGATGTATATAGTAGATAGATCTTTTTCTTGCTTTCTCGATACATTAAACAACCTGTGACCTGTGATAACGATAACACTGCCGAATGCTGAACACTGAAGCCAAGCTTATTTCATTAGACCAGACGCCTCAGTAACGTTGATTTAGTTTCATCTATATCTGCGTCCATAATACATAATTCAGTTGTTCCTAACTGTGAAACTAAACCTTAAGATCATACAATAACTTAATCTTCCATCATCAGCCCCTGTAGAACGCCTGTTCAACTAAGACGGTATGATACTTTGCCCGAACTGAAGACGTTTAATTGATACTAATTTCGAGCAGTTACTTTTGCTAGTACATGGTTTTAGGATTTGAAATTATATTAATACTCACTCAGTACACTCGTTTTATGTACATTGGCATCAACGCTTGAAAAAAAAGTTGATTTTGATTTGGATTTTGAAAATCATGATTTAAAATCACAAAAATGAGCGAAACTGTGATTTTAAATCACTGATTTTTGATTTTTGATTTTCGGCCAAACCGTGATTTTGGATTTTGATTTTATCGAAAAACTGTGATTTGATTTTTAAAATCAGTTGATTTTTAAAATCATTTCCCTGTGATTTTGCCCATCCCTGCGGATTAGAGGCATTCCGCAGTCCATCTACTCAAATCTATGTAGAACAAGTCCATTCATTCAAATTGCAAATTGCACCCACTAAATACTATTACGAACACTAGTACTGCACATGCTACATGCTGTAGTTTTTAGGACATGAGCTATAATCTGAAGTATAACGGATAGTCCGCAATGCCCCGCTTCAATCGAACTGCCGATTCGTTTGGTCTCAATCTCAACGGTTAACCCTTCTGCGCTTCTACTTACTAATTCCTTCAAAATCATGTCTACAAAATTAATTCTTCATCAGTAGTATTAGTACAAACAGACAAGCCATACCGTTTCCTCGCTTATTGCAGTATGAATTAAGTAATTAAAATTAATAAGAATGGAAGGTAGTGAATCTGCCGTCGTCTTCACAGATAGTTCACCACAGGGTGAATGAACTCTATAAGACTAGCACGGTCTAGACAGGGTGGGCCCATTAGCTTTTTTCTAATACGAACCCCGAACTCCATCGTAAGGGACGGTTTGTTGACATTTCACTCCGCCACCACCGTCTGTTAGCAACAGAGCAGGTCAAACCCGAGGATTACGCCGGGGTCAATGAACTCCGAACTGTCATTTTAGCTTACGTTTGGCGTTAGTGCATTATCCTCGTTTGACCTGTTCTGTTGCTAACAGACGGTGAAAGTGTGAAATGTCAACAAACCGTCCCTTACGATGGAGTTCGTGGTTCCCAGTAAAAAAAAGCTAATGGGCCCACCCTGTCAAGAGCGTGCTGGTGTTATAGAGTTCATTCACCCGGGTTCACCATACTGTGCTAGTTGGCTGTTTTTCAAAAATTAATAGGGAACGATAGTGGGGATACCATGTGCTTAAAGTGTGCGCGAATATTCAAGAACACAAAAGGGCTCAACCACAAGGCTTCATGGCTATCAGGGTATACAGTTTCTAATTGAGAAAAATTAATTCCCCGAAGCTGCCAAGCCCGCTAAGCGGAGGAGCCGCGTGCGCAAGTATAAGACACGAGCCGAAGGCGAGGTCGTTACTTGTCTAGCTATTATAAAATTACTCCAAGGTTTGGTCTGTCCGATTGATCCTGATAGCAATTCTCAACCCAGACCTACCAAATCCCGCCAGCAGAAAGTTATGCCCAATACGAAGATAGAGTTCGAATTCGAACTTGGGATTTTTAGGGTCAAGGAATCCGGTGCTTAAGGGTCAAAAACATGTCCCCTAGCAACGGATATTTTGGACTTTTGTTGACATTTTCTGAAAATCCTAAAGGGATTTGTTGAAACTTTTAATTCCTCCGTGGTCCGTAACAAAAACCAGGGCCAGAATTATTAAATCACTTTGATTTGACATGCCGCCCAAGCACAACTCTACGTGGTCCAGGTCCAGGTCTTGGCACTGTCACACCTCGCAAATGTCAATTTCACCGAACGGATTGCCCGGTTTTGAAGGTTGGTGTCGGGTGATCTTTGGGGGATTTGACTCTGACCCAAACCCAAAACTGATAGTAGAGTAGATTACTTCGAAGCAAATTCAAATAGATTGGAACCGTCCCGCCTCTTATATTCTACGGCGCAGGAGTTAATGATGAACGTTGTAAACGATAACACATATAACATTTCACAACCTACATCCACCAACTCGGCAAACAAAAAGTTATGACAAAATACTGGTCCATTTCGTTGGAGAGAATTTTTGGGTCAAGCGGTCAGTACTTTAAGGGCCAAAAACATGGCCACTAACAGCGGATTTTTTAAAGAATTATGCTCACATTTTTCGTTGAACCCTCCTGATAGCATTTCACATCCTACATCCACCAAACTCGGCCCACAAAAAGTTATGACTCTTTTGTTATATGTATAACTTATTACTGAATTATTATTAGTTAATAATAAGTAATTAAAATGATTTAATTAATTTTAATTATTAGTTAATAATGAATAATATTGCTTCTGCTCTTATAGCTTCCACCATATTTGTTAAGATTTGTTTTCACTTATTGCACTTCCCTTCTCGGAATAAGTACTTAACTGTCTCCACGAAGTCCAGATCATCCTCTGATTCTGTGGAGCTGTAATCTTCTAAATTAACTGAAGCCTTTTTTATAGTGGAACTGACTGTTCAGTCTCTTCCTTCTTACTAAAGCTCAAAAATGCAAGGCCATCGTCCCTTCACCGCAATATACACTATTCCTACAGTTTTTCTTGGTTCGTATCGTTAATTTTATTAACTGTGTAAATGAGTGAATTTCAAGACGGTGTACAAGCATTGTAGGTTAACGTTGAACAGGGGCGTGTCTAGCTTTCAGAAAATTTTCTCAGTTTGATCCCCCAAATAGTTTATTTTCGGCGTTTTCTTGGGTGAAAACATGGGATTTGGGATAATATTTAACGCGGATTTGCGCAGCAGGCGAAAAATGAGAAATTTTTGCTGCGCTTGACCTCCAAAGTAACGTATTTTCGACTTTTGTGGTTGAGAATGTGAGACTTCTAGTAATAATTGACGGTTGATGATTTTTGGCGATTATAAGGTAAAAATTCTGTTTTTGGCGAACATGTTCCTGGATAGGCCCATGAAGTTGAACGTTGAAATATTTCAAATAGAAAAGACGCGAAAGTCTCCTAAGGTGATGAGTCCCTTCAAAAGCATAAAACGAGCGTTATTCTCGGTTGTTTTTGTTTTCAAGTAGGCTGAGTTGAGCCGAGGCGTGCTTGACCCCGGCTCGGCTCGGCTCGATGATATCGAGCCGAGCCAATTTACTTTCAATCCAAGCTGACTGTACATCTCGGCTCAGCTCGGATCATACGAGCCAGAGCGAGCCGGCTCGTAAATAGAGAAGTGTCATAAAAAACCTGCTTTCAGCGGCCTGTGGCCAAAAGGTGTAAACTGAAGGGAACATGCAATTCTGAAAAAAGTTAGAATAACAGTCAACTGTTTCTATGCCAACAGCAAAACTCGTTTATATATTTTTTTTTAAATTCCCAAAATATAAACATTTTGAGAAATTGCATTCTTCCCCGGTTCGTGCGGACTTCCCAGGTTCGAGACCAGTCTTTAATTTTGCTTCACGTAGGTCGAGTTTACATACAAAGTTATACTTGGTATACTGCGCGATGTATAAGCTGAATTCTACTAAGAATAGCCTTAACGGTCCATTTCGTGAATAAAAATATAAACAATAGAGGGCATTGGCATGGGCACGTTGTTAGGGGGATTTGTAGGGGATATGAATTATTTGCACACACAGTAAATTGAACCTCAATCTCCCTAAATCTCACTGTTATGACAGACTTTCCTTCCGGAGCGGGGTTTTTAAACTTTGGCTTTGAACTTTTAACAAGCCGAGCCGAACAAAGGCTAAGTTTGAAGCTGAGCTGAAAGTTGAAGTATGTGTTTGTCTTTACGTTACGACTCATCACTATTTATCTTTAACTGAAATCGTAGTCAGCTCTTGCGTTTTGGTTCTATAGTTCTACTTCGCATCTTTACCATTGTCGATAGCAACGATTAGACAATTAGAGGGTTCATACAGGTTAGTCGCCTATTTTTAAACGTTAATGAAGGGTGGAAATGGAACTGGATGGGTGTTCACCTTCAAATGTACGGGTAGTTAAATTGTAAATGTGGCCCTTGGCTCGAGCTCGGCTTGAAATCTAACGAGCTGAAATTATCCCGGCTCGGCTCATAGCTCTACTCGTACGAGCCGGCTCGAGCTTGGCTCGTCGCGTTCGGGGCCCTAATACTATATATGTATATATATACAGTGTGGTTTGGTTAACTTGGTATGGGGCCAGGCAAAGCCCATTACAAAAAAGGTGGCAAGTGGAAGAATTAATATAATATTAAAAATGAATTGATTAAATAATTGACTGGGAGCGGAACGTTCCAACAAACAACACACCCAAATGCACCCACCCATCCCCCAATGCCGACAGCAAACTCTTTCCTTGTTGCTTCTTCTAGACTAGACTTAACACCTAATGCATTTCTCACTAATATAGACTTAAAACTAAGCAAATCAAATCAAATATTATTTTTTTAAAGGGACTAATTAAACTAAGGGTGAATGAAAAACTGTCTATACTTTCCCACACGGACTCACCAACTGGCGCATCCCGCACACCCGATACTCTTGTCATATCATCTCCTGTTGCAGTTGGGAAATACTATCAGCTGAATGATTTAAGTTAGGTCATGTGGGTTAAGTCTTCCACAAAATGAAAAATTTCCTCCCGTGGGAACATTTTACGACACCACAGAAAGAATCAATAATTTGTAATATTTTTTTTTTCTATGCTTTCCATCAAAAAATTTAAAAACGACTAGACCAACTTCAGTTATAGAGAAATTCAACTATAGTTTATATTTTTAAATGATAATTTGAATAAGATTTATGAAAATACAATGGAATCTTCAATGTTGCGATTGGCTATTTAATTTTCAATTCCGCTCAAATGCGTATTTTAACCCAGGAGATTTATTCTTACTTTCCTAAAGAAAGCTTCTTGCTGTATGCGGCTTCTTTTAAAATTTAATACCAAATTTTATTACCTAGACAACTATTATGCTGATAAAAACAACACGTAACAAAACCTTCCAATAGATTTTTTAAAGAATCTGCACAGTATTCCCTAAGCTACAGTATTATGTAGGTATGGAACTAGAGTTTTCTCCATTTAATAGCAGAATATAACTAATAGATTTGAAAATTAGCATCAATAGTGAATTCCAACGTAAATTGACATATTACAAATTTAAACTGAAAGCCAGCATGCAGTAAAAATGTTAAACCAAATCAATAGGACTAAAATAAGTACGTGGAGCAGTGTTTCAGAGAAATTAACGTATCATGCATAGCTCAAAGAGAAAGCGTAAATAAACATTAAAATCAAAACGTACACATCAAAACTCCTATTCTCTGCTCAGGCAGGAGTTGGGGCACAGCTTTGTAAAATTTGGATTTTTAACGTTCACATTCTTGTTTAACATCGGGTGGCAAAAATTGACAAAACCAAGTATTTTATTAACGTCCCAGGTTATTAGCATTTATTAATTAATAACATTGAACTATTTAATTCGATCTACAATAAAAAATGCACCAGATAAAAGTGCGAATAACCCTTAGCGGATGTGCCCTATACAGTACGAAACAAGTGTCCTCCAGAATTAAAATCTAATTTA
>JAQFZY010001285.1:0-16613 GCA_034696285.1 Hypogastrura burkilli
CAAAACTTTCGACGTAGTGAGTTCGACGAAGTGACAGTTCGACATTCGGGAGTTCGACATAATGAAGGCGTACCAAGCATTATATTCTAAGATCAAGTTGGAGCAGAGGGTAGGTTGACAGTTTGGTCGGAGAGCAGGTCTAGCCGCTGTTCCTCAAGAAGGCTTCGTTTCACGTCTTTAGAAAATGTTATGTAAGAGTGCATTTCCTGTTGCGGGTTTGCTGCCGTACAGGTATACAGTACATACATATACGTTCAGTACACATTTCTGTGACATACCTTCATGCATCCTACTATGTTAGACGTTAGTATTTTTGTCTACCTATATTATTAGTAGGTAAGGTACTTAACTACAAAATTCCATCTTTGTACAAATTCGTTTGAAACGTAGAGCCAGCCTGGCTAAGCGGCGGAGCCGCGTGCGCAAGTATGAGACAGGAGCCGAAGGCGACGTCGTTACTTGTAATATGAAATATTCTGGAAGACGAAAAATGTGGAAACATGGTAGGAGAGTCGGGATATTTCTTCGGTATGTGTATCGGCTATCGACACAAGCCCGCCACAATTTTAATTTCTATATATCTTTTGTAAAGAGTGTGGGGAATAGGGCTACCAGTCTCGAGACTCTCGGTCTTCAAAGTCTCTAAAACATCCTTGTCTCGAAGTATCGATTTTCGAGACCGATCATTTTCTCAGAATGGAGACAAAGTATTAAATTGTTTGCATGTGAATCATTTGTAACCACACGCTTAGATTAAAACTTTTACATCTCTCAACAACGAAAAATGTGACCATTTTCGACTGCTACTATACTCACACCGTATAATTGCCGGACCAGCTATACTTACTATGTAGCTAAATAGTTGGTACTTTGAAATGTATCACCCATCCTTTAAAGCTAAATAGATAAGTTAGTACAATTTGGTAACGATAAGTCTTGATTCGTATCACTTCAAATCCAAATTCAATTGCTAGGATAACTATAAATAAAATTAGTCAAAGACCTTGATGAATTTTGCTCCTGCAGATCACACTATCAAGTTTCTAAAGAAAAAGGATATCGGTAAAGTATTTATAAGTTCAATAGTAACACCTACGCCAATGTTTTTTAAATCAAAAGATGATACCATTTACACGATATAATACATTTACAGAACGTTATAATTTTGTTCCAAATCAATTGCTAATGCCGAATAGTTTTCTGTTGCTTTTTAGCCAAAAATATTCGTTTTAAAGAGGATGGTAAAGGTTGTTAATATCGAGAACGAGTCTTGAAAGTCTCCAGACCTCGAAGCATAGAGTCTCGAGACCCAAAAATCCTCTGAGACTGGAACCCCTAGTAGGAAATTAGCTCTTAATGACGTTACTTACAATGACTTGCTTCTGTTGATTCCCATTTGCATAGTCCTCATCATCATCGATGCCATCAAAGTAGAAGCTTTTTGTTGAAACCTGCTTAAGATTGGTCCCGGACCTCCAGTCATCCCCTCCAGCGTCATCATGATCACTTATCACAAACGTTGGTAACAGATCCTTACCACCAAGCTTTCTAGTTGTGCTGCTCATATTTTACGATTTTGAAGTTTCTTTTTAGAAATCTTCAAGTCCTGTGCAAAAAGAGGCAGCTGTTACGAAAAGATGCGTTTGCACTGCTTTAGAATCAAGGCTTGGGGAATCAAACTTTCTCCTATACTAATTCCGATTTTCCGATACCTACAACAACTACGAAATTCTTTGATTCCGAATCAACTTCAAATTCCACCCCACCTCTACCTATTTAAATGCCTACGCAAGGAAAATACAAATTCCGATTTCTATCCTTTCGTACCAAATATCCGAATTCGAACTCCAGCTTAGCACGCAGGATATGTTGTGTTACGCACTAATACTGGCAGTGTTTCTCACCACCATCCAATATCGGTATACCATACAATGTTGTATAATTATTATTTACTGCACATGGAGTCTGATTGAAGCAAATAGAACGAGCTTCCTTGTTCCAGGACCCAGAGTGACGGAATTTATCAGCCCCTGCTATCTTTTAAATTGGAGTGACTGAACATCTCTGGTCTACTAATAATATGAACATGAAGTGGGCAATGCTAGAATAAATAGCCTATTGCAATCCCTGGCTATTGGCTGTAACAAGAAAGGAAATTGATTCCGATTATGGTGAAGTGTTTTTCATAATTCTGCATCTCTAATGCCTCATCCACTCCAACCGAAAATGCCGAACGCCGAATCAAAGCGTGTGTATGATGAGGAACGTGTGTACAAGATTCCGATAATCAAGTAGTATGTAAGTACCAAGTCCAAAGTATTCAAAATCCTACACCGTAGCAAGGACGACCGATATAATACCCATAATGGAATCGGCGGTAGTTTCCACTTGTAGCCGCCAATCAACTCTTCAACAGGTTGACGGCGTAATGTGTCGTGTACGAAGCAAGTGGAAAGTGGACCAATGTAGCTGTCAGGTCACATTTGTTGGAACCCTCAGAGAAGCTTATACAGACCACCGTACAGACTATCGTAGCTTTCTAGCTGCAACTAAAAAAGTGGCCCATCTCTCCATGAACATCATTGGCTTCCCTGAAGTGGTACAGTAGTCCCACTTTAGTACATCTGAAACCTTCAAATCACTTCACAATTCACAATTGTGGAGTGAATATTTTTATAATGGAGTCATTAATCATATTCTGAATCCCTGAATTGATTCGTCTTACACTAGCCTCAAGTCCCTTTCAAACTCCTCGTTCAGAAGTACCGTAATTGGTTCGAGCTGAAGTTTGTCCACTTCAAGTATCGCTTCACAGTTAGTAATATAGCATTAACAAATATTGACAAATCGATTGTCGGCATGTCAGGGCAGGGACGTGGCTAGCTTTGAGTTTCGGAAGGGTGTTTACCAGTATGTCACCTATACTTCCGCCGGTGGCTGAGAAAATTATTTGATTTTAAAATTAAACACTCCTAATATTGGAGCATATCTGGCTGAAAATCTGCAAATAAATATACAGTGAGGTTTTAAAGTGGGACGGTCGGCCGGATTTAATTTTATCAGTCCACATAACCTCGTACTAAATCAGGTTCATACATATTTCGGGTAGCCCAAATCCTTTCCTTAATGATATGCTTACTCACTGATTTAATTATTAAGGAAGTGGACGGGCTTACATGAAACGTGTATGAACCTGATTCAGCACGAGGTTATGTGGACTGATAAAATTAAATCCGGCCGACCGTCCCACATTAAAAACCTCACTGTATAGATAAATGCTTATGTAAGTATGCCGCGGGCGAAATTTTTTGCGATTTGGGCTAAGAACTTCGTTTTTTGAAACATTTCGGGGGGTGTTCCAACAATCAAAACGCCCTGCTGGCGCCAATGCGTGACATGCTATCAATTATTGTTGATTACCCCAAACAGTTAAAGATGGTAAAAGTAGTGCATACGTTTCAATATAACTCAGTGAGCGTCAGATGCGTTGTTAGGGCCTCCAGTTTGGAATTAGGAACTTAACGGACTCCTGGTAGAAATAATGGGAGCCCAAGCGCTCTAGGTTCCTTACGTATACATTCATTACATAGCAGAATATATTAGTATTAGTATACATATTAGTAGCACGAATTTAAGTGTCTATGCCATGCTTGTTTTTTCAAATATTTCAGTGGAATTGTTATCCGTAAAATGGTGTTATTACTCTCGTAACTGATCGTTTCCATGAGTTACTAATTGTATTCCTGTACAATGGTAGCCTATTAATTATGATTGTAAATTATAACACACGTACATAATACATGCAAATACATGCATATAGTGCGTACTGCGACAATTTGGCTGCCAATCGATACTTCAGTACCATACGTATTTACGCCTATTCTCGGGGTTCCTCTCTTCTCTCTGACACGCTTAACGCAAGTACAGAGGGTGCGGCGGCCTTATTGAATCACTTTTAATTGGTCAATTACGTAGTTAAGACGACGACAATGGATCCTGCGAGTTGGCTCAACTTGTAGACCATTTCATTGTGTACACTTACGTAACCTCACTTTCCACTCAGCAAACACTTTTCTGACTGTTTCCGGGGTATCCCTAGACCACTCATCAAAAACCATTTTACAAAATCAACAAAAAGTTACGAGCTCGTCGGCGGGAAAACCGCTGTTTCAGGTACCCAAAACCAACAAAATGCATGGGACTGATGTCAGGAGACTTGACTGGTATTTCCTTGTTGGGAATGATTGCTATCCCCAATCTTGACTTAAGGTCAGCTGCGTAAGCGGCGGTTTTCTTCGACGCGTACGGCAAAACGTTCCACTTTCTGCTGTGGTTCGGTGTCATGGCGTGGTAACGGGTCTTCTTACGCATGACCGTGCCTAAATCTTCTTTAATTATTCGCCCAAGGGTTCGAGGACTTACCTTCAGCAGTTTTGCCATCTGGTTTAGGCTAGAACGGCTGCCTTTCGAGGTCAAGGCTGTCACCTTCTTAAAGGGCTGTTTTGACCTCACCGGCTTTAGTTGAAATTTAGGGGTCACAGGCACGTTTTCGGCAGCGGTTGTTCTTCTATGTTTTCTATTCGATCTATGAGAAATTGACAGACTGACATAGTGACCTTTGACCTTAAGTCGGTTTTTGATGGCTCGCTGGTGGTACTTTACTTTGGAAAATACTTCGACGATGACATCAAGTTCAGCGTCAAATATCTTCGGCATGATGACAGTCATATGGACGATTATTTTTAGGTGAATAGAATAGTGTATTTACAATATTCCCGCCTTTGAACCTGTGTCTCAAAAGCTCATTGGAGAGGCTTAGGACAATAGAGAAAGTTATTCAATAAGGCCGCCGAACCCTGTATTAATTAGGGAATGTTGCGCAATAGTTGATTAAGCTAATAAAAATATGTTCTTCCCATCCAGCTACCATGGGCTTATTATATTAAACAGAGAAGTGTAAGTTGGATTTAATAATTCACTTATATTTACGAGGACAGATTCTTCTTTAAATATATGGATATTTCGTCTGCTACATAAAAGTACAGTAGGTACCTATGTACATATACTAGTAGTATATTACTATTCTGTCAATGTTCACTAAATATCTGCATCCATCCACTAAATAATTCAATCGGTATATAATCTTTGAATAAATAAAACAGCCCATTTATAGTTAGGTCAAACCGGAAACACTGTCAACTAGTTCAGTAAAGGGAACTGGGAGGGACTTGGTAGCATGACGGATAAAGTCAAGAATTCTCTTAAAAACTATCCTGGTAAAGCTGTGTACCGCCTCGTGGCATATAAAATACACAAGGTGTAGAATATAAATATTTGTGTACAGTGAAGCTTAAGTTTAGTACAGTATCAGTCAAATGAGTGCTCCTTCAAGTATTCTACAATTAAAAGAAGAAGCATCACGCTCCAAATGACTTAGACGCAAGACTCCACCTGATCACTGTTCTCCAATTCAGTGCTGTTATTATGAGACGATTCCGCAGCCTCCGGAATATCTTCCAAGTAGTAGCCGCCGTAGACTTGTGGCTCAAGTATTTTCTTTTCCGGAGCAAATCTTTTCACAAATGGAACCAAGAAGCTAATAAGTGCTGATATCACGAGAAATCCACCCGCAATAAAGAACGGAACGTCATAGCGCTGGAATGCGTCATAAACAGCACCTAAATATTTAAACGAAGGGATCAGCACCCTCACACACTTGTCCTTGAATAATTAAGACCAGCCTTTCTAAATTAATTCTCCAATTACCGGCGAGCGGAGCTCCGACCATTGATGCTGCTCCTCGAAACAGGATTAGTAGTCCAAACGCGTTGGTTAAGCAGTCGAGTCCAAGTAAGTCAACAAGAATGATGGAGGTGAGAGATACGTAGCCGGACACGAAGAGACCGAAGAAAATAGCGACAGCAATATAGGAGTACTCGTTTGTACAAAATGGAACCGCACCCACGCAGAGCCCGGACAGAAGTATACACATGTTGTTCAGGAACAGGGAGTTAACTTGCGGAAGATCCGAAACTAGCCCACACGCCACTCGACCAATTGTGTTCGTAATTCCAATTATGGAGAGCAAAAATGCGGCAGTTTCCTTACCAACTCCCTGTAAATACATCCGGATTGGCTAAAGTGATTCAAAGTTAGTTTAGTACTACTACTAATGGTCTAACTACTGCGATTCCTGACCTGTTTTTCAGCAGACTGAATAATATAGACGAATGGTACGTAGAAGCCTAACATTCCAAATACATTGCTCACTGCAATGAAAAGAAAAACTGGATTCTTGAGCAGAGAGAAGTCCATGAGTTGGGCCAGTGCTGTTTTGAATGCCCCAGCTCCCGAAAAAAGGCATGGACATACTGACGGCTTCTCTTTGCGCGGTGAAAAGTCACCGTCCGCATCATCTGGGATCCCGATCCCAACGGCTCTCGGAAGATTTATAACACTCTGGCGGTAAGAATTGATACTTTTCTGTGATGTGAATTCAGGAAGCTGGGCGATGGAACCAGAGTAAAAGATATCCTTTCTGGACATAGGTCGAATAATATGCCGGCCTTCCGCCTGTCCTCTTTGAGAAGTGCTAAATATTAATCCTTCAGACAATTCACCCCGGCTCCAGAGACTGCTATAGTCATCATCTTGGTTACCTGTATGACACGTGCAAACACCGCTATAAGATTAATCCAAAATCCAAACCAAATTAATAAGAAAGATCAGCGTCAACGAATAGTATTGGGAGATATCCCTCAGGCACCTTTAACAACAAAAGTAAGCTCACCAACGTTGTTGTTTTTCAAACTCAGGATCGAGACCATGGAAGTTTTTAACTGGGTTGTGGTTGAGCCTCTTCGACTGTCACTCAGGTTGGATTTACTTTGGGGCCTTGGCACGGAGCCGATGGGTACCGCTCTGTACGAGTGCTTCCTTCCCGTTCTATCAAAGAGAGGGACGCTCACGTTCTTGGGAATACTTCTGCCCGGCGTGAACTGTGGAGCTGAGCCATTCCGCGGAATCCCACCCATTCGATATTGCAATGGAACTGCAATGCTACCAGATCTCTGAGGCATAATCCGTGTCGGACTTTTACCGTACATTTCCGACTGCTTGATGCTTGAAGGGGATCCTGAATTAACACCTTCGCTATTTCTTCTCTCTCTTAAGGTTCTCCGATGGGCCGACCTAAGGAGTTAAGGTATTTTATATTTAATATATTTACGCATTGTAAATTATGAATTGGGATGGGCAGAGGCTTTCCCAATTTTCAAATGTCTTCGCTTTGGCTTCGGCTGACGTTAATTTACCATTTCTGTACAGAAGTTTTAAAATTTTACGACTTCGCAGAATATGAGCCAATAATGACATATTTCTGTCCATTCGCGTTCCTGCCTTTTATGAGTAAAGCTGAAGATCTTACAATGCACTGGAAGATAACTGAGATTCGTCTACGGAATCAAGACTTCCATCCGTCTCCCTTTCCTCGGCTATGGCTTCAGGGATTGGGATTGGGATCGCTGGAGTTGTGCTCATTAGCGGACGACTGGCATCGTCAACATTTGAATTCGAGTCGGATCCATGCTGGTCACCGTCGGCTTTATCAAGTTTGGAACCCGAGTCCGGAGATTTTAGCTCGCCTGATCCTTCCTGAGACCCGTCTGAGCCTCCCACACTCCCATCCGTTGCTTTTGCTTCAGTGATTGTTGGTAGAGTGGGATTAGGATTAATTGGCGTTCCTGGTACAAGTTGATCCAAATTAAAGCTGGAGTGCACTCCTGGGTCCACGTTCAAAGGCAACTTCATTCTCTTTTCCATGGTCCCGTCCGGGAGTTGCACCATAAAGTAGGCGGAACCTGGATTAGAATTATTTAGCATCAGCTGCTTCATTTAATTCCGGAAGCGGTCCCGCTTAATTAGAATTCCGCGAAAGATGTAAAGGAATCTCAATATACCGGCCAAGGAACCTTTCTCCATTAGATTCCTCTTATCTTCTGCCATTCTTAGGAGCAACGGCTTATTCTTAGCTACTTTCTGCTGGTCTTCAGTGTAGTCGTCTTCAATAGCTTCACGAGCAACTTCCAGTGGCTTCATTAATGCACCGAATATCTAAGGGAAATTTAGACAGCTGCATTAACTACTCTCCCAAACGATAACAGCTTAGATTTTATCTTAAAATAAAATATTTGTTCTTCCGTACTGCGCAGTTGAAAATAAGACCGGCGAATACAAGATTGGAGTTTCTCCAGCCCATTACGTCGATCAACCATCTTGCAAACGGAGCCTATTGAATAGAAATGAATCGGATTACCTACCGAAGTAGTTCATATATTGTTCAAATTACTTTTTTTGTCATACGAAAACAAATGTCCCGACTCCGGAACCGCAAACAGCAATTCCAGTAGCCAACGCTCGTTTGGATTCAAAGTAATATCCGACACACACCACGGCTGGTAGATAGATAAGTCCAAACCCGATCCCTGGAACACACAAGTACATCATCATAAACGTACATCAATTAACCATTCAATCGAACGTGCATAGCCTAGTTCCTGCAATTACAGGGTGCGGCGGCCTTATTTTATCACTTTTGCTAGTGTCCTAAGGCAATCCAGGGGAGCTTTGAGACTCAGGTTCAAAGGCGGGAATATCATAAGTACACTATTCTATTCACCCAAAAATAACCGTCAATATAAATATCATCATGCCGAAGATATTCGACCCTGAAGTTGAGGTCATCGTCAAAGTGTTTTACGATGTAAAGTACAGCCAGTGAGCCATCCAAAACCGACTTAAGGTCAAGGGTCACAAGGTCAGTGAGTCAAGAATCTCTCATAGATCGAATAGGAAGCGAATAGAAGAAAAGCCGCTGCCGCAAACGTGCCTGAGACCCCGAAATCCCAACTAAGGCCTTTGAGGTCAAAACAGCTCTTTAAGAAGGTGGCAGCCTTGACCTCGAAAGGCAGCCCTTCTAGCCTGAACCAGATAGCAAAACTGCTGAAGGTAAGTCCTCGAACCCTTGGGCGAATATATAAAGAAGATTTAAGCATGGTCATGCGTAAGAAGACCCGTTACCACGCGTTGACCCCGAGTCACATCAGAAAGCGAAAGTTTTGGCTGCACACGTCGAAGAAATCCGCCGCTTACGCAGCTGACCTTAAGTCAAGAGTAGGGATAGCGATCATCCCCAACAAGGAAATACCATTGAAGTTTCCTGACATCAGTTCCGTGGATTTTTTTTGTTTTGGGTACCTGAAACAGCGGCTTTTCCACCGACAAGCTCGCAACTTTTTGTTGATTTTGTAAAATGGTTTTTGATGAGTGGTCTAGGGTTACCCCGGAAACAGTCAGAAAAGTGTTTGCTGAGTGGAAAGTGAGGTTACGTAAGTGTGCACAATGAAATGGTCTATACGTTGAACTAACTCGCAGGATCCATCGCCGTCGTCTTAACTAGGTAATTGACCAATTTAAAGTGATATAAGGTTACCAAGGCGTCCACTCAGGCAAAAATAAGGCCGCCGCACCCTCTGTACATCATAGCTACGTAGGAATCACGCATAATATTTTGTGGTTTTCGTAGAGGGAGTAGAAAAACAGGGGTGATTGACAGCTGACTGCTACTTGCTACTATCATTTTTTGTCCCCTGACATTTCCATAGAATAAGAAAAGACAAGTACGAAGGAAGGCTATATTTATAATTTGTAATGCTCTAATAAATCGTAATGAGAAATTCATGTTCACAAGTGGAATTGTGATGACAGAACTTAAGATAAGCCAGAAAAATAAGTGTGTTTATTACTTGAGTTCCAACAAGTATGTATGGAGCCTACGACTACGACCTATTTAATCCGTCCGTCGAGGAAAAAAATGTGACAATTGCTGGTCGTCAAATTGAAAATAATTTTATTTATCAAAACGCCTATACACGTCTAATATCGATGTATCCCCTACCCATTTTCAATTGAGAACGGACGCTTCTGAATTTTGTTCATGAAGGTGGCGTTTCTCAACCATGAGCGAACAAAGTTTAAAATCTCAGATGCGGTTGCTCGGCAGCGTCCCTTAAGGCCTCAGTTAAAATATTACGTTTCACTGAAATCTTTCATGGATTCAAAGGCCGGGTTAAAGAGATGAGGGGAATTGATTACCAATACCGACTCATTATTATTCCCTTGGAACATATACATATAATGGACAGCATTTGGTAGCCTGCAACTGTTCCTAGGGGCCTAGTAATTAAATGTGCGTTAGCGGTAGCCATTAATAACGAATGGAAAATATACTTTTACTTTTACGCCCACCGGTTACGGAGTCCGGACCCGGACGAAGACTCAAGGTCCCATTATACTGGAGAAAACGGATGTTATGAGGTGGTATAACATTTAATACTGCTTACCCCCAACCACGCCGTAAGTGAGCATCAGAATCTCCAGATTAGGTGAAAGGGATGACAGTGCAAAGCCGGCACTCGCCACAAAGCTACCTGCCGGGAAAAAATGCAATACAAACCAGCTTAAATTCCAAAATACTTGATCCACTCAATTAAAGCTCCGTAATCGGCCTCCTAGTTCTTTCCTGGAATGTGATGGGACGGAGGAAAAATGAGACGCTGGATAGGGAAACTACTGTACATACAATGAGAGCCGACTGTACTGTAACTATTTATCTCTTATGCCACTTTCGGATTGTCCATTGGCCACTCTAGGCGCCATAACAATGTCTGCGAATGATAGTCATCCGTATTCATAGGACCTCATGACACAGAGGTGGAGTTTCAAAAAAGTATATTATATGTATGCATCTTACAGGTTTTGGAGCTTTCTGCTGAATTCTTGGCGCTTGTGTGTTTTTGTAACTTTTTTGCGGTTCCTCTAAGGACAAGGTACTCCTTGTCCTTGAGCACGGTTTCGGAGTATGAGCTATGTCCTGTTGAAATGTCTAGTAGGTAAATAACTTTCTACGTATCCGTATTCTGTGCTAATTTCGGAATTGCACATTTGTAAAATTCATGGCTATGGAATTTGGATAGAGAAAGTGCCCCGTATATTATCCGGGCGCTTCAGATTTCAACAGCAGCAGTGTCGAGCAGAGGGAAATAGGTGGAAAGAATGAAAGGAGGCCGTATACATACAATCTATGCGAGAACATTGCCCTGCACCTGTAAGGCTTACCTGCAATACATACTACTCGACACCCGAACTTGTTTGTGAGTGCACTGACAATGGGACCTAAGGGCACAATGGAAGAAATACAATTAGTGCTGACTATGACGCAGTCAAATGCTGTTCCGACTCACCGACAGTCAAGTAAACGCCCGATAAGAGGCTCCCTACCCACGCTACTTTCCCAGTCCCTTCCCCGGGCGGAATAAAGGCGGTGGCGTATTCCGCGAAAAACACACCGAATGTATACGCTGTAATAATAGGGAAATTAGAACCTCTGTACATTAATTTGATCAATGGATAACATTACAATATGAAACCATAGTTTACCTATTCCGTCCACAATCAAGTTGCACATAAAGGAGGCGAAGACAACGACCCAGCCCCAGCCACCTGAAAGGACATTGGAAAGGTATTACTACTCTTTATTGTCGGATCCTTATTGGCAGATTACCAGATCCTATTATTTTACCGTCTGGGGGTGCAGGGACTCCAGCTTCCATCATGTCATACATCATGGCTTCTTCGTCATCCATAACTTCGTGCGGATCCTCACTAACAGGGGAAAGTTGTGCTCTCTCTTTTCCATACCCGTAATCTTCCTCCGCAAATCTCGAACTGTTATCCCCGTCAGACTGAAATACAGACAAACAGTCTCAACTTATTTTCCATTTCAAACTAAACCCATTCATCCTGAATCCTAGCTTCCTGGACTGGCCCAATAATCGTAGGCGTCCAACGGTTCAACGCCTGCCTATAATGGACTAGAGACCCGAAACCTTGGAAACGACATCAGCGTTTCAGGAAATGAATAACTGCAACTTGTAGTCTGCTCAACTCAAGCAGATAGCATGTACTATGAGTCAACGTCAACGCGGCTTTCAAAAGTGAAGAAAATATAGCCTAAAGATATCCTACTTTGCCGAAACAATGTGTCTCGATTTACCAGCATTATTCCGGGCTCGGAAACGGTTGGGCCTGTCACGGATGACGCTGCTTCGTTAGACGGGCATCTTTGATCGGTAAACTCTTCCGCGATATTTACAGAACTAGAGCGTCCATTCTCCTCGGTTGTACATGACATGTGCTCCTGATAGTGAGCATACGCTTGTCCATGCTCATGTTCATGACCTGCTCCCATTCTGAGATTTGACAAGTGATGAGGGAGACAAGAGCCTTAGCAGTTTCATGAAATGGCTCGAGGCAGGTGCTCACTGCCCATTCAGCTCTTCGTCATTAATTTATACGAAAGCGTATTACTTGCTGTAATGTAATAGAAGCTTGGGCAGGTTTTTATAATTCATTATTCTCCCATAATCTTCCTTGACCCTATTTCCTCAACCCTTTACGCTCACCGTCCTTCAGGATCACAATGCATTTTTTATCAAAATGCACTTTATCTAATAAACAGAAACCATACTTATCTGGAGTTTTTGTACATGCGTTACTTCGAAACTCGAAACCGATACCATTTGCACAAGGTAGAAGTTCTTGTGCAGATTTGATTTGTAAAATAAACTTGTTCCAGTAAGTTGCATTCATAGGTGATTAGGCCTGGGATATAATTGCCATGCAAACGCAAACAAGATATAATTAAAAATATCCATCCAAAATCCAAAAAACATGATTTGACGACTTACTTGGCTTCGCTGACTACCTCCTCGCTGAAGCAGAAACTGATTCCGGCTCATTTTAAAATGCTAGATGGTTTGAACCGTCACCTCTGAGCTCCGAGATGAACCGTCCCAAACTAAGTTTTATGTGATTGGGAAGATAGGGTTCAACGGACAGGGAAGTTGGAGTCGGAGGTCCAGAATGAACACTTTAAAGTATTCACTTCCTTTCTGGGCTTCTTTTCGTCGCCTGCCTGGCCCCTGACACTTTTGTATTGTGTTTGAACTAATACGCCAATTACTTTTCCATCCTCACACTCACACCGATAAGAACTGAAAAGTGCTGTGCAAGCTCTATAACATAAAGTTCACTATTAATGCAGATATAAGTTTGATAGAAGACACTCCACGTTGCATTTAGGCTGCCCAAGGCTCCACTAGAAGATTCCCTGTAGCCCTCGTTGCCTTGAATATTTGGAATTTGCACTGCTAACTGCTACTCTTAGTTGTAAGATGGAGGAGGGATAACTGATATGAAGGAAGAACAACGTAGCCGTAAGCCGTAACCTGTTGTGCAGAGCACCCTGTCCAGCTGACACAGTTTGCGGTTTAGTCAATAAATAGTAGTTATTTGTCAACTCCTTCCACACGTGCCCGGGTATAGTGTGACTCCATCCGGTCCAGACTACAGCTCATGCTCAATGCTCACCACAAAATGCCAAATCTCAACGTCAACAAATATTTGTTGTTCTCTGGCTCAATTCCTGTTTAGCCAAAACATTCTTTGTTCACTTCTGAATTTGTTATAGGGAACGACGAACTATTGTACGATAACTTCACCTGAATGTAAATTATTTAATTACTACAGAAACGGCTCAAGATTATATCGTAGTCAGTAATCCTAAATTTAGTAGGCCTTCCTGTGCTGAGCACTGCGATTTCAATTTCGTAGAATAACCGAAGTAAATGAATTAACAGGACTCAGTTAATTATCTCTTTGGTAAGGGTACAAAGGCACGGATCCCAGTTCAATCCTCTACCTCGAACCACCTGTCCTATTGTCCCAAGGTTACCGCTATTTTGTTGTTGGTTCACTTCGACGTTGGCCACATAGATTTACCGTTGCATTGGAAATTGGAGAGCGTAAAGGTTTGAACTGCAGATCTTGATTCCGGAAGAGGGAAGGGTAAATGGAACAATGGGTAATGGAAGTAGTAGTGATATGACTGATGGGGCGGAAGGGCTCTATTTTTTGTTGCTAAATAATTCCGAGGGTCTGAATCTGAAGGCCTTAAGAAATATTCCAAAGAGACCAGGTATGCCTGACAATGTATCTTCTTCCTTCCTGACACTCTCACTCTCACTCCATTCAGTACCGAGGCTGGACTGGACTAAAATAGACGGGCGATATGGAGCGCGAGCGATAAAAAAGTCAAATGCAGTGCAGAATGGCAGAACTGACGAACTGAGGAGGGAAGCAGAAAGCATTAAGCCTGGATGTGGTGCGAAGTGCGAATGCGAAGGATTGAAGGATCCCTCATCATCTTCTCTGCCTATCCTACTCTGGAACTCAGAAGCCGGGATGTCAGGAAGCTCAACTAGTATTTAGTGGATGGAAGAACGAAGTGCAAGTGAGGTAAGCGCACTCTTGCCACCGCATAATTAATACACAGGCTTCCTCTGTTCAGGACTCAGCTACGAGCAGAACGGTTTCATGGGAAGCCTCGTCATCCACTAATTTATTTTTGGACATTGCTTTGTCAGCCCACGTGGGTGGTTGCAGTAATTTCCTCCTTCAAATGAGCAACTTATTATGCCGCAAAATACATTATACAATAGGAAAGGGAATATACGAAAGTTTCTCATCTACTGTTGGAGGAGATCGGAGATGAAGATGTGAGCAGGACACAAGCCAAAGACGAACATGGTTCCCTCATCTTGTTCGCCTTTCCTAACAATAATTATTATTATTATTGTAGGCCCTTCTACATACATAGGCCCCACACTCCACTCACTCAGTATTATCCGGCATACATAGAATTCTGGCTCAATTTGGAAGAATATAAAGAGTCAGCTATTTCATTTGCATACATAACACAATTAACCATTAGCCACCATCCACCACAGAACTCGAGTAAATAAATACGTTATAGGGCAATTTACAATTCATACGCGTAAACGCATAAAACAGCTCCCGATTCTAAGCAGTAAAAAAATAATTCTGTTGGTAGTAAACTCCAGCTTGTAAAATTTAATTAACGGATTAAACTACATACTATGGTAATACAAAATTATGTAAAATTTGCATGGAAGTGCAAAATGACAATTCTGGATATGATCAGAATGACGATTGTACAGATTGTATGTATAGCTACAGGCAAGATAAACAAACAAATTGCCTGAGAAGGGATGAAATTAAATGGCTCCTAGGAATAAATGACTTCTGTAAATTAAATGATCAATGATACCAAGTTCTACCAATGCCAACATTCCCTACCCTCCATGCCTGTCACTGTCCCAGAACTTTTGTCTAAAGTTACAGGCTACAGCTGCAGATCCGAAGTCTGAAATCTTGGCAAATGCTTGCTTCCGTCGTGGATGACGGTTTTGAACGGAGACAGTTCCTTATCCAGATTACCTTTGGGGGCCGTAAATTGGAGAGCCAATAATGGAGAACAGGGACAGGGAAAGAGCAATCAATGAATCTACCGTGTACCCCGTACATATCCAGTATTTATACTAAAAACTAAAAATGTATTTAACATGCTTGGTCATTGGACAAGACTCTGCCTTCAAATCCGAGAGATGAGTTCAAAACATCCTGTTCCTACTATCTACACATAATTCTTCAGGAAGGCCGCTGTCCAAACGTCAATGCTACCAGAGTCGTTCCTCCGTCTGTGTCAAATCATGTGTCCTTAATGTAATGTGGATCCAAAATAATCCCCTTGAATTAAAAGTACCCTGTAATTTAACAGTCAAAGTCCTCTCCCGTTGACTAATCCTTCATCGCCCATTCACACATCACGATAACAGCATCTTTAATATGCATGGACTGATTCATTAATTCCTCGCTTGTTTTCCAATACCGGCACGTGTAATGTACGGTCCAGAGGAATCTAGCTTGATCCAGTGGCTGCTATAAAATACGGATTCGAAGGTAATATCGTCTGATGTTTCATGTTTTCGTACTCACTACTTGGTCGGTATCGGTACACAACATAAACGAGGACTTTGTTTTCGCATGATGACGAAAATGGGAAAATGCTATTAATGGGCTCACTTTTTACGATCAATTATTTCTACCTCCTGCTCTTGCACATGCATGATCGTTATCCTTGTCTCAGTCTCAGGGCATAAGTAGCGTGTAAAAGCTACAGCTACTGCTAACAGCTACTCAACGCAAACTGTCGCTAGTCTACTAAGAGCTAGACGCCATGAGTGCGGCTTCCATTCTTCCATCAAATTATTATAGGTATAGCTTAAAAGCAAGTCTGTATTTCTGTTTTGCCTTCCCGTGAGCAGGTGAACAGCGGACAGACGATCGTGCTTCAGTTTAACTTTCATGGCCAGTAGCCGGTACTATTCCTATAAAAAAATATACGTATTACCTAGACGCCACGGCGCCAGGAAAGAGCTTCTGAGAATCAGGTGTGTTTTCTTTCACAGTCATAACAGGGAAATATCGACATATTTGCCAAATCCTATGCCAAGATGCCGAATACAGATAAATTCGATTTCCAATTCCATTCCAACTCAGGGCCGGTCTTAGCCGTTGACAGGCCTGAGGCGAGATTTTTGTGAGGCCCTAGGCAGTAAACCAATGCGCTTCAA
>JAQFZY010001286.1:0-16612 GCA_034696285.1 Hypogastrura burkilli
GATGCTTTGTGTACTTTGCGTTGTGTAATTTGAGTTTATATATAACATTACGTTCTACGGTTATACATGAATCGCTTGCCTGCTTAGTATGTTTTTGAGAATTAAAAGTGCTTAGTCAACTGCATGTATGGAGCCATGTCCACAATTTTGCTTCACAGGACTCGTACCCAAATATGACGAGAGGCTGTGTTAAGTTAACATTTTGCTAAACGTGATCTGAGTTTTCTTATATATAAATCAGGGTTAAGGTAAGCACAAGGGAGCGATGAAGCGGCAATGAAGCAGAAATGTTCTTATTATGCGTAATTACATCTGAGTTGTACGGAGCAATTTAAAGCGTGACAGACGGACGGACGGACAGACGGACGGACGGACAGACGGACAGACGGACAGACACCGAGACCATCCCATAAGACCTTTTGGTCTAAAAAACTACCTGTCAGTGAGGCATCAAGTATCAAGCAAGCATCTAACTACCAAGCAGTGAGGCATGCCTGCCTTTAGCATGCACTTTCGCCAATCGAGCTAGTATTTTCGCTGGACGAGCTAGGCAACCCTACTGTCGCTTAGAGACAATTATAGAAATCATAAAACGGACACTTTCGAACTCGTTAACCTAACAAATGAACTGCAGCACATCTACATACAAAGAGGAGTACTTCCAACAATTGATTTATGTTAAAAAGAGTGAACGGGTTTCCTTATAAATTCGGTCAGGATTGTGTTTCATAGGGCTAGGTACCAAGTACCACATACATTAGGCAAAGCATCAAGTTGAAAGCGTCAAGTAATTTAAGTAAGTATGTTCATGGTTCGAAGTGTGCACTCTTTATGTAACTGAGCCCAATGGTCCGTGAGTACAATTAAAGTAAACTCTAAGCTGACAGGTCGATGTAGATGTAGTATTGTGTAGTTCTTAGAGGACGATTCCATATTTAGGCTCTTAAATGAGAACTAGACTGAAAGTAAAAGTTGAGGCACACAATGAGTTTAGTGGAAAAAGGTTGGCACAACTTCCGAAGTTGGACGGCAGTTGGGTAATGCTCTCTGAGAATAAAATGTTTATTTTAGACGCAGTAACAAAGTAGCCTACTCTAAGGTCTCTGTCTCTCTGTAGCATTCTTATAGGCAGGCGAGGTTGATCAATGATGATAATAATAGTCTAGGATGGAGTGTCTTCCTACACACTCACAACGTGTTTCAGGTTATTAGTTACACGCACATGTATGGACCTTATGGAGAGATATTTCATAGAAGCCATCGCGTTCTTGTCTCACCTCTTGATCTGATGTAGCTCAGGCCGGTTAATAGGCCTGAAATTGGAGTGAAGTTGCCTACAGGAGTTGCCATTGTGGGGAATGAATGATGAAATGGGTTTTGATATCAAGTCAACGGATCTTGGGGGACAGGCAACTTCCATTATCAAATGGAGCATCTTCTCCGCAATTCCCATACATGCACACACTCACAATTTCACTCTCTTCAGCCTCAGCCGATTGATACATTTTGAGCCTAACGGTATTGCACATTCCTGGCGGAACAATGAATAACAGAGCTGGCTGACTGAAGTCCCCCAGGCATCTTCAGGCAGGACTCGATCTCGAATTCGCCTAATTATCCCAAATGCCGTTAAGCATTTACCCAAGACCTTTGTACCTCAAAGCTTAATGGAGTTCCTAACCCTTTGGTTTAAGGTGGCATTTCTTTTTTTTAAAAATTACAAGTTACAAGCAATACGTGTGGCGCTTCCAGCAGTAGTGGCAGTTATATTGCATTGTATTTACTCAAAGATTTTGCAAATGTAATATTTGGTTTTCCTTTAGGCTCAGTTGTATCTGTTTCCCCAATGTTTCAGGTTTTAAAGCTTAATTTCTTTCTACCTATGTATATGAATTGTGTACCAAGATAAATATTGTGCGAATACAGAAAAAGTGAATCAGAATTAATAGTTCTCCCTTTTTCTTTACTGAGAATTTAAATCAAGTTTAAGCGCAGTATATTTGATTTTGAAAAAAGTTAGTCTCAAATGCGTTATGCTCAACTGTTTAGCTTAGGTTTGCAGACATATGTAACAGGTGCCAAAACTGTTGTTTAAATAATCCCATTCACTGTAGGTGGGCGTTATAATGTTTACTTTTAAGAAAACCAGGAAATGTTCATTAAACTCTTTTTTGACAGTTTTATTGGGTTTGCATTGATTTAATACAAGAATGGCGTATTTTAATGGAAAGTTGGCCGATCAATCCCAACATTAGGTTTTGTCGTGTATTTTATATATATTATATTTTTATTTCAGGTCCCTGTTCAACGAGTGACACGTTATCCACTCTTGCTCTCAAGGCTCCTCAAAGTGACAGTCCCAGAGCACTCCTCACGTGACGAGTTACAACTGGCACAAGAAAAAATTGAGCAGCACCTCGAACACATGAATAAAGTAAATCGTCTTCATTCTACCCCATTAAAATTTCGTAGTAAATGCTAACATCATTTTCCTATTTTATGTGACCGTTCAGACAACCCGAGAGGTGGCAAGTGTGAAGCTATGGCGTCGCATCTCCATCATCAACGGCGGAGGGAACAACAGCAGCCCTTCGGCCGCCGCGCCCACGGGCCGCCGCTCATCTAGTGATTTGGATAATGGAGCTAGCGTTCGTATACGAAAAGTACGGCGATTCTTTAAAAATAATAACAACTCTTAAATTATTACAAGCACTGTCCTTCACAATCTTTACTTGGACAATTTCCATGTAGACACGCCCAGGGCTCAAGACGTAGAGAACTTGTAACCTTGAATTCGGCTAAAATTAGTTGTAGTACTCAAAATTTATGTCAAAATCAAGGAGTAGTCAATTTATATTATAGAATTTTATATAGCTAAGTAATACGTTGTCTTCAAATTTTTAATCGCTATCGACTCGGGACTGGAGTATCGTACATCGTAAATCGTAATGTATAAATCTATACAAATACGGAATGTTTTTTTTTTTGCGGAAATGAAATGTACTTTATATTCTATTTCCTGTACGATAATTTCCTGGAGTGAAATAAATAATTTCTAATGAGTATAAATCCTTTGGCCTGTACATATGACCTCCGCGCCGTTTATTCCTTCCAAAAGGATGTATATATATCTGTAAAATAATGGAAATCCAATAGTTGTAAATAACTCGAATAGCCTGATAGAGTCCATTAGATATTAGAACCTCTGAGCTTATGGCTAAACCAGGAGAAAGTCCGAATAGGTTGATTAACTAATCATATTTTATTGGACCGCTGGGACCTACTAATACGGTACACGGCCTTTGTAACACTAATATACTAAACTATATTACCGTACCTGAGAGTTCAGGCGATTATAATAACCATAACCATTATCATTAATATGAAAAGCTCTTAAGACTTATATTGGACTGCCTGACCTCTAACCGCACACAGAACTCAGACTTCACGTAACCTTATTAACAAGCTTATGCTTATGAAGTGGAGGCTTTCTGGATAATTAGTTCTGTTCTTATCTTTCCAGATGGCTTTGGACCTGCTTAACTGGGCCAATTTCGATGACGTGACCTGTGTCATTGAGAGTCAGCTCCATATTGTACAGTTAAATGGGAAATCATTAAAAAATATTTATGCCTGTCTCCTAGCACGTGGAAAGGTTAGTTGGCTGGGCTTAAGATGTTTACGAGCTTTCCTTTAATATGCTAAAGGGATCACAAATAAGAAAATACTCTAATAGTACCTACTTTTCAGGAATTCCCCAAATGAGAAAATGTTATATACATTTTTTGTTTTACATATAACCATGTAGCATCTGTGAGTAATCTGAAGTATATTTGATCAAGATGTGTATACTGCAATAATGTATCGTACAGTTTCTTAAAACAGAACGACGGATCATGGAGGATAACAAAATCTGGACCGTCTGTGTCTTTGCTTACTCCAGATTCTGATGTAACGTCTGAAATCTTGAGCTTATGTAAATACAGATCCATAGAATGCACCTTGCATTAACCTATAAAAAAGCTAAGAATAAGTCTGAAGCAAAACAGTTCTACAGTCGAACTTTCCCCGGGCCTGAACACATGTGTTTGTTTTTATAATTCGCATCTGCTATTTCATATTTTATGTCTCGCACATGGAATCCAAAGATGCGAATTTTCGCAAGTTCCCGACTGCCTCAAAATGTTGAAGTTGAGTCTTAAATAAGAAACGCGGCTTCCTTTATTCATGAGGGTATATGTAAGCACAAGCACTGAAAAGTTTCCGCTCAAACTTTTATGAGCCAACTGGTAAATGATGGAGCGCGTAGCTTATGTAAACGCTTACTCCGTACTTGGTGCGGTCCGTCGTGTATCATGGATCTCTTAAGCTTAAAGTCTTATTAAATTTTCAGGATTTGGAGAGCCTGGCCCTCAAAATGGACCAAGACGTATTTTTCCCGCCCAAGACCGAGGAGGGCTCCGTGAAGGAAGTCAAATTGGTCCTAGTCCGAGTCAAGAATGGCCGTTTCAGTTTCCTGAGGGTGAGGCCCGCTAACTACAGGACAGAGGGACCTGTAATCTATTACCGTTTAAGTCAATGGGCTGGGGATGAGGGAAATGCAACAGAGAAGACAAGGGCGCGGGGAAGGAGTGCACTTTATCCCCGAGCTTCCTTCTGTTCCTAATGTGTCTGGCAATAAATTAGGGGGCACGAAGTGGGGCCAAAACAGGGAATTCCCATCGATTCTCCCGGCCTCGTTTCTTTCTTATTTCCTCATTTTCCCCACTTTGCATATTTTATTTTATGAATTCCGCCCGGGTCGGAACTGGGTCTACTCATTCCCGTAATTTGGGACCGTGTTTGGGTCTCGCAAAGGCAAAGGGCCCGTTCCGCTCAAGTACTCTACTTTCACTTCCAGCCCTTTCTCCAGCGGCGCGGTCAGGATCCCATTTATGGGGGCTCAAAGAGCTCAGCTAACATGCTAAACAATTTCCAGATATACAGTACCGATATAATTCTGAACATCTCCTATTGAAACTTTCATATGTATGTAAAGTTTTGGATTACTTAGCTAACATTTCAGGAATTACACTATTTAGATGCTTAATGTGTGCAGTGGAAATCTTACGCATTTTTCTGTGGAAAACTGTATTTTCGAAAGCAAGTCCTGGCCACGCTGCTGCTTTCTCCGCCCTTCCCTTATTTCCCAAGTGAATCATTTTGTTCCTGAGGCCCATTTCCTGCCTTTCCCGTGAATAAGGATCTCCGTAGCCGTAGTTCACTGCTCACTCTGTGCATCTAGAGTAGGGAGAGTTTACGAAAAATGACATTCTGCGTTCACGCACAATTACGCCCACACGTTCTGAGGTTAAGCATTATATTTTGTGTGGTTTCTTCCAACAGGAGCCGCTGTGCCTGGCCAAGTCCGTGGTTTCTTCAGGGGACGGGGAGTTCCAGGATTTTATTGAAATTAATGAGATTACTACAAAGAATACCTATTACCTCCAGGTGCGTTGGGGTTACCAAAATTATGGCTAATGGCCAATTTAATTTAGTGCGGATCCCGCATGCAGAGACAACGTATTTTCCTGGGACTCAAAATGTGATTCCAACTTTTGTCTTCAGCCTGCTAATTTCTTTTATCCCACGGAGTAAAGTTATATTGCAAAAGAAGACAGATGAATAATGTCCAATTTAGCATTATTAAGAAAGTTGGGCCTGTCATGCCGGGGAGGCTTTTGATTTAGTAGGGCTCGAGTCCTGCTACCATTAGGCGGTTAGGTTAAGTGCCACACAGTTAAACATTATTAAAATTCAGGGAAGGGAGACCTGCAGGAATTCTCCTTACATGTATGTATATTCACATTCGTACTTGTAGGGGATTCCTACTGCTAAATACAGTCACAACACGATTTTTTATTTTAAACCCAGGGAATGGACAAGCCCGGGACGTCCGTCTGGCTGAGATTACTTCAGTGTCACGCCGTGTGTGTTGGACAATGGAGAAGACGTCGTGGAGCGCTTGCTAATATTATGATGAACGGAATGATACGACATCTCTAAGGAGGGCTTCCATTACCATTTACGAAGACTCGGGTCAAGTGAGCCTGGTTCCTATATCCCTTGATGACGGGCTATTGTGCGGCCAACCCGCTTCAGGGAACCATATAAGGGACAGTTAAACTTACCTGAACATGTCAATTCACTATGTATCTGTGTTCAAGCTTCCAGCCGTCCATGAGAACGGGCTTGAATGGTTCTATGCGAGTCGGATAAATAACTTATTTTGGATTAAGTTACTAGAAGGTAGAATAACCATATTTTCACCAAACCAGTCATTTTTAGTTTTTAGAGGCTATAGTATTGTAGTTTAATTTAAGGCTTTGAAATTCTGTGTGTACCTATGTATACCTATTTATCGTAAAGTAGCAAAATGGCTCTGTCGTCGGTACACGCCTTGTTTGAAACACGGGTATTTATTCTCTGCTTAATTGTTACGCTCCACTAAACAGGTTTCATTAAAGTTGACTGCCTTCCAGCAGTCCTTGTTCTCCTAAGTAATCTTGTATCTTGCAGCTACTAATTGCATTTAAAAGGGACCACAGGACAGAGTAGGTAATGGAGGACACTAAATACTAAATCTCCTGTCAAGTTTTACTTCCATATTTGGCATTGTAAATACAAAATACACGTGTGCGGGTTCACTGAAGAGCAGAATACAGAATTCGGCTGTCACAAGAAAAACATTACATACAGATAGTACATAGGACGTTTCCATTAGCTATGCTGTGTACCATACCCGTACCTGGCGTTGAACTTAAGGAGTTATGCAACTTCCCACATGTTGGCACAAAACATAATCTAGGCGGATCTCATAATCATACTTGTTTTGTGAGGAAGGTATGAAATCGTTTAGCATGCATTCGCAAACCAAATCCGAGACGCGAATTTATTGTAATGACTCAAGGCCTGAATCTCACGAAGTTAATTTGATTATGTAAATAGACGCCGCGTTTGGGCTGGATAGTTCATTAGACTCTGCACGCAGCGGCGTGCCCAAATGTAATATAGGTACACATACGGGAAGCGTAGCAGGAGCGTATTGAATTGTATCTATACTTCTCGCCAAAGGTTGGCCCTGAACCAGAGTTTGTGCTCTTTCCAATGGCGCAATTTATTTCGCAATACGAACTGTGTACAAAATATCTCAAAATCAGAAATAAATTATCTGCCCAAACAGTCTGTACCTTCCGAATTCTATTTGTCACGCTTTCTCCAAGACACGCCGCCCAGGCTATTCTAGGCAATAATTCATCACCGCATGGCTCACTCTCAAGTTCAAGGTTTTCCTGTGGGTGTGGATTGCGGATGAGGTCGGCGGAAAGTAAGGAATTATTATGAATGAATGCATAGCCGCTGTAGCAGTATATAGGCAAAATTCATGATTGCCTGCATCATAGCCATTCTTTAACTCCAAACCACAACTCATCTCAGATTTCAGGTCCAGAGAACAGAGGAAGAGTGCCGACACCAGCCCATAAAGTACATAGACATAGCACTCTGCCAGCCCATTTCAGCCTTATCCTGCCTCCGTGTGGTAGCTTACCACTTATAGGGAAAGCAGTATCTGCACCCGCATCTGCATATGAATTTGGCCAGTCACAAAATTCCGAATTAAGGGAACCGGGAACCACACTTGAGAATTCAGCGGATTTGAGGTCAGGCCTTATGACCCACACTTTTGCACATAGGCACTCCAAATGAAAATCCAGTCCTGGGGTTTGGCTTGTATTTCTCGAAAATTATGATCCAAGCCCTTCCCTAATTCCCCCCCGCTTGATGCCATGCTACTAAAGTTTCTGGGAGCGTGATATTAAATGGGGCCGGGAGACACGGGAACGCTCATTATCACATCAGGCCCCTAAGATTATAGGCTAGGTCCCTATGATACGTGTGTTAGGTTCTGGGCTACGTGCTAACAGGATAATTAAGGATTGTGCCGGGACTTCCTGCCTAAAATCGCCGGTCCCTTTGAGCCTGTCCCCGTGAAGGCGTAACAACATTATTATCCAATAAGTAGTCCTGGCCCCGCCTCTCCTTGGCCCCTCAGATTTATGGAGTTATTTCACCTCAAAATCATTTTAAGGACCGATTAGGCGAGAGATCAGGTCCTGCCTCCAGCAGCTGAACCTTCGCCCATTATATGGAGAACGGGGGCTTATTTATGGGGATCCATTGTTTCCAGTAATTTGGGAAAAATTGAGGAAGCTCCTACCGCACATTTACGGAGGTGGAAAGGGGGAAATTAATATTAAAACTAAAACGCGTCTTTTCCCCTCCTTTCCTTTGTTTCTCTACAGAGAAGCATTCGCATGGTCCTTATAAAACGCCTACAGTAAGGTAATAGATATCCACGCGAAAGACTTTTGAAGATGAGTCTGTCGGGTAGGAATAGGAAGTGCGTAGGCTGTAGTTGCATCTAGATAGACTCCTCTTTATGTGCGTCTTGGACCCGAGCTCAGTTTACAATTATGCCTGTAAGTGTAGCCCGTGCCGTAGAAAAAAGAAGAAACGCGTTCCCCATCCATATCATTCCCTAATGATGACAGTAATAGAGGCAGCGGATCCTGGCAACAGCGGCATCACCCATCAATTCCCGGCCCTTTGACTAACCTGAATAATCATCATCATAAACATTAGGACTTATTATCCGGCTCCGACTCCGAGGAAGACTCGTGTCCTTAATTCTGCATGCATCTCCATCTCCACTAAGATCAAGGAACACACAGGTAGGGTATATACGCAATAATTCCGAGTTTACGGACATTTCTACCCGTCAATTAGGAACCTGCGTAGAGCCGAGTCAATTAGCCGATAAATCGGCTGGGTGCCCAATTTTATCATTAGGAACTCCGCCAATTGGATATCATATAAATTAGCCACTAATTCAATAGAACCCCTCGCCCCACTTCAGCCGGATGCCCATTCTCGAGGTGTTCACAGAGCATTTTAGCGGGCACTAGGCACTACTACTTCGGAAAGTACTCATTACACGGACCATGGAAAAAAGTACGACAGGATCTCCCAGCTACGGAGATCTGGACTCCTGCCCGGGCTCAGGTGTCCGTGGTCGTAATTAAGGTCCATCCCGCTCTCGTAAGGCAGCTCTTGTTAATATGTAGTCCTGGGAACGGAGGCTCAGGTAGAGCTCCGAACGTCAGGCCAGTCAGGCCATGGGTAAGGACGGAGGGTTAAAGGGCCTGTGTGGAAGGGAGGAGCCCCCTGGGAAGAGTGGAGAGCCGAGTAGGGGAAAATAGGTAAGTCAGCAGAAAAGAGAATGAAGTTGGGAAAGGAAGGTGAAAAAGAGATCTCCTCCTCGGTCTCCTCCTCGGCTCGGGCCAAGATCAAGTCGAGAGTCTAGCGGAGCCAGTTCAGCGGAAGCCGGTCGCCGTGCGGGCTCCAGAAAAGTGCATACAATAGTCGGACCTACCAATACACACTCTGCATGGACCTTCGGAGGGTGAGTCCAGGAAACCTGTACTTTTTGCAAATCTCAAGAACGCATAAGGCACTACTAGATAGGGAGAAGGGTGAGTGAAGGGAAGCTGACTTTCACTATCACGACTTTATGGAGTGTGGGCTCGCATCATTCATTCATTTCAAAGGCGGAACCCTAATCCGGCCCGACATCAAACAAAAGGATCTCTCACTTTCTTCTCCTCCTCTTTAAGCTTCCAGCTTAGGCACCATGATCCATGATCATATGGTAATAGGCCCAGTATTTGAATTTAAGATTAGGCCGTGTCCTGTGCCTTCGGCTTTCTTAACAGGAAAACCTCCATTGAATATACCCTCAATTTGGAGCACACGTCGGTTGGGTCCATGAATAAACTTTCCCCCAAAGTGTCTATAAATAGGCATGCCATTCCTCTATCTGACTCAACTTTCCTCGGAATTTTGCGTATGAATACAGAGACCTTGGGAAAATCAGGAATTGAGATTTCCGATAAAGCAACCTTAAGCTATCATAACGCAAATGGTAGTATTTGGTAGGCACCTTGCAGGATCCAGCTTCTGCATGACGTGACAATTGGTGTTGGTGCTGGACGATGTGCCAAAGTGACTAGAGAAGATTCATATTTAAATTAGGTACCGAATTTAATGTTCTGTACAAGCCTGCTCGTCTGGAATAAAAAATGCGGAAGCCGACGAAGGATTTGAAAAATTCATGACTTCAAGCTTTAAATCAGAGGACCTGACGATGGAGATTATTTCCGTTGCTCAGTTAATAAGATTAGGTTAGTCTGGGCAAGTCTTTAAAGTTTTTGCTGCAATGAGTCATTTTTTTTAGAAGAGCCAATAATTACTTTTTGTCGTTGATGGCCAAAACACCAGCAGATAGTATTTTCTTTAGTAGGTATCTTCTACAAAACAGCCGTGCGGAATTAATCACACAGAATTTGATATCATTGATACATGGGTTCCATAACCTGAGTGTGTTTATTATTATTCGCTCTGAGTAAGCTTTGGCGGTGAGCTAAACTATAGGATGCGTATTGGGCATTTCCGACTTTGGGATGCCCTGCGTATTTATATTCCGACTACGGTTTTCCAGCTTCGGCCTGCCTCTGCCTCTGACTCACCGCAGCAGTAGAGCACAATTGAGGTTGTAGACTTGAGACAGATCCCCCTTAATCTCTCAGACTACGCGCCCAGCAGCGGAGCGGTCTCAGAATAAACAGGGAGCTCCTACAGCCACTGTCCTTCCTCCCACATTGTCTTTGGCCCTTTATTCGGGAAGGGGAAATAATTAGATTTTTCCCCAACTGTATAAAGACCTCAAGTAGAGAAAAAAGTTCTCCTGTCCTGTTTCTTCTGTGTGTGGCCGGACTCGGACCAAGATAAAGTGAGAGTCATTCTGACTTTGATACATGAGTCTGACCTCTCCAATTATTCAAGAGGACAAATGGACTTGGCCTTATTGACGTGAGAACTTTCCGCCGGTCCTCCAGACCCCCTAATTAATTCATATAAGTCGGGCCGGAGTCTTAATAATGCACAAGGGAGGACCGTAGTGAGAGTGAGCTTACTTCCATGACACTCATCCATTTTTCAGTCCTGAGCGGAAAAAGTTCTGCGATTTTTCCTCGGAATTCACACGCATTTTTTACTTTCTACTCTTACATGGTATAGAGCGCTAGGGCCGGCCGTCACTTTTACGCCCACTTATCCCTCCACTCAATCTTAATTCGTAGGCATACGTAGTATAGGGACAGAACCGTACTGGATCGGGAAAAGGAAGGAATAGCTGACCAGCCCATTATTTAGACTCAATTCTGTATATCTCCAGCTCCAGCTCCATTCATTGTTGGTCCAAGTGCAGATGAATTGACCCCTGACTGATTGTCACACCTTGGAGAGAGGAATGTATTGTCGTTGTTGGGCATAGGCCGGGCCTGTGTCCCCTATATCTGTATTTCCATAAGATTGATTTAGTATTCAATAGGCGGTACTCTACCCGAGCATGTTTGCCCAAAGGTTTATACGGTTTCCAGCCCGGGTTCCGTAGTCTAATAAGAGACGGGATAGCAGACGGTCAGTGAACTACTGTAAGTCAGGCATGCTTTCTACGACATAGGTGCAGGACAATAGGAACGGAAAACAGATTTAGGAAAGACATGAAATATTGTCACGTTTCAGCAATCTGATGTACTTTTCAATCCCATTTTTTCCAGGTGAGGAGATTTTTCCAGGCTGCAGCAGCCCGCGGACGGGCCAGAAGATCCTTGTCCGGGCCCCTAGTTTGAGAGAACAGGAAACGGTCAGTTGGGTTTCTATCCGATCTCAATATGAATCTGAATGCGTATGCCTAATTTGTATGTTGTAGATTGTTGGGGATATTGGACTAGGTACCTTATGCATTTCTGAATGGTCAGGTTCGTACAATACAATTCCATGGGCGCGAAATATCTTGCTGGAATAAATTATTTAATTTCTTGCTAAATGATACCTCTTAACCAGAATGGTATGATTCTTAAAATTGTACAATTTATTTTATACGATGATGCGTAGAAAATACTTAAAAACCGTAATTAAAATATGTTCGGCACAATAATATTTAATTTAGATTTTTATTCTACAAGAATTACATCGTAAGTTAAATTTTGCCTCACTGGAAAGAACTGAAAATTGAGATTTAGAGCTGCCCTTTAACAAGCAGTAAAATTATGAAGTTTTATATTGATCAAACTGTAATTCTTAACCTGACCATTCAATACGCATACTACCCAATTTTCCAAACAAACTCTAACACATACAATGATCAATATGATAGAATTGGCCCTGCAGTCCTAGATTGTTTGTTATTTAAATCTGAGCTGGTGGACGCGGACAGGGGCCCAAACGTGAATAGCCTGCCAAGCTAAATGCCCACTGATTCCCTACCATGCAGAGTGCACTAACGTGATAATGATGATCATTAGATCCTGAGGGATAGCCTTCCCTAGCTGAGACCATGATAATCACGAACCAGGAGGAGAAAACCAAAGTTTTCTGCCTCCTCCAAAAGTGAGGCTTACGTAATGGGAGTCGAGGAACTCGTTCATTAGCGTAGTCAGAGGACACGCACAATGGGCCGGACTGGCAGACAGGCAGGACTTGTGAATTCTGCAAACTGATTCCAGATTCCTTTCCCTCCTTAAACTTCCCTTCAGCAGGACTCATGATTGACGCTCCTCAACCCGTTCACTGATACTACTGATAGGCAGGAGAAGTGTTGGGGACTCCAGGTCTCAGCATCACCAAAGTTCTGCTCCTTCAGGCCGAAATACAGCCTCAACATTTCAGTAGTATAATCAGAGCTTGCTTGTGGTCAAGTTTTGGCGAAATTCGCATAAACTATTTATTATAATTTACTTGTTTAATTTATTCGGGTTCTGGGCCTACCTGTAAATCCTTCCAAAGCCCTCGGGCTAGTGGAATGATTCGTACACTAAAGATAAGTAAATCTATTCCATAGGAGTCAGTGGAATTTAAAAGAGCTGGTAATTAATACTGCATAAAATCATAATATATTTAAACGGTGAAGCTAAACGATGGCGGAATAAAGTAGCTTAAACTTAAGTAGCTCTGAAGTAAAGTAAGAACGTTTAATAAAACAAAACCTAACCATAATTAATACTTTTTCTAGGATCTGTTTTTCCACGAAAAAGCTAAAATTGTAGTCCAAACCTTTAACAAAGGGCGGAATGCATTGTGTCTTGTATGTACCTAACAAGAGTCTTGCCGTTAACAGATGGAAGAAGCGGGTAGTAAGGCTGAGTAGTCGTTAATCCGTGGGGATTGATCCCGGAAGCACTTTGGGCCTTCTGGAAGAGGGAACGTCTTGGCAAATTATGAGCTCGCGGCTTATCCAGACTCCCTCAAATAGATCTACCACATAGAACGCCCGTTAACTACATATACTAGAATAGGAAGACCGTCACTGACGCACCACCAGGATCCTATTCTCGAGAATCAAGAAATTGAGCCAATAGTCCAACTGGGAGATTCTGAGAAGAATGTAAATCCGAAATCCCTTGAATTACTAAGGAGGACGGACTCGTAGCCTCATAAATTAGCCAGAGGAGGAAGTCACCTTTCTCCATTTTATCCCAAAACGTCAATCATCCCATAGCCTAAACCCTAATTTTTGGTTGATTAAAACGGGATCAAAATCAAAAGTGACAGGGGCTCATGAAAGAAATTAAATTAGTAGGCCTAAATTATACATGATCCAAATTATGGAAATATGATTCCCGGACCAATGAGTCCATTCCATATGTTGGACTCGTTCTTGACGGAATATGCAGATTGGGAAAATAATGCCGGGAGGCCAGGCTTCACACTTGACGGCTCCAATATGCTCTGAAACAATAAAGGGTGAAAGGCAATAATAAGTCGAGATCCAGACAATAAGCCAATCCCAATCCACCGTATTGTTCTGAGCCTACAGCGTATTTGGTTCATGCTCGCATTAGGCCTTCCGCCGTATTCCCTTTACGAATCCGAAGGCCACAGAACATAAAGGGAATAATAGAAGGGGAACGCTGGCTCTCCAGCCATCCTATGGTTTCAATTTAATGGATTTTCATGAAAAATTCATGTCCACTTCTCCCGGTTTTGCATCCCTGAGAGGGGCTCGGAGTGGAATAACAATAAAATTTTGATGAAAATTATCATTTTATTTCTGTTTCCTCTTCAGATCCAAGCCCAGCCCGCCATCCGAATCCGAAGATGCATTTGGGCCCGGGTGTCCGTTTCCTCCTCCTCAGCCTCCCGCTTATTTGCTCAGGAGAGCCCTTTGGCAACCGAAACTTTGGATCAAATCAAGGCAAGTTTAGCTTATGCTTCCTTTAACTCCCGAGCCCCCGAACTCGGCGGAATCTGCATGTAAGACGCCTCTCCCCCTCTGAATTATCCATTCAGCCCTCCCTAATGCACTTAGTATTACGAGGAAGCCTTCCTTTTTCTCTGAATATTTAAGTTAGCTAATGTTAGGACTAGCTAGCCTGGAAAGTAGGGCCTGGCTTAATTTGAGGAGCTGAATGACAAAGCGAGGAGGGTTCCATTTTCATGGTAAATTAAAATTGGAGAAGACGGGACTGAGGGCTCCATTTATGGCCAAATCCCATTTTCTCAGCCGCATAATTTGAAAATCAAACCGAGACTAAGGGACTTTTATGGGGGAGCAGCCTATGTAAATATTAGTAGGAGTTGGGCAGGAGGCCTATTTTTACAACAAATTATAACTCATGTCAGGCCTCACGGATTCCGCTCGGAGCCTACATGAGGGACTCAAATTAAAATTGGTGGATTATGGTCGGGAGGATCCTAAATCTCCGTGCCCAATGATGCATTTATAGGAGGCCGGATTTAGACGCGCATTCCAATCCCGCACCCCAGCACCCAACATGTCAACAGTTTAACCCTTGTCAGACATTTCTCGGGAGATCCCTTCAAGATCTCTCCTTCTGACATCAACATGACATGTTTCCCTTTGGTCCAATTCCCTGCAGAACTGAGAACAGATTTGCCTCCAAGTTAAATAGGCTCGACTTGAAGGCATCTATCTGGTTCTGGACTACAGATACAGGATACAGAGCTTAGGCTGACGTAGTATTTACCAGACTGCTTGGGCTTTGATGTTCGGAAGTCTGTCAACTCCTATTTGATCCTCATGATAGTCATAAATTGTTAACAAGTCTCGAGTTTTCTCTCGTGACTCCCTTTTCGAGTCATTGACCGAAATACCAGTAGCTGAATAAAATGTATTGTCAACTAAGTATGGTCGGCACGAAGACAATAAGTGAAGTAGCATTCTAATGAACTGGTTTTTTAAATAATGGAAATCATGGAGTAAATAAGTGGAAAGGTGCACGGTCAATAGTTAGCGGTTTTTAAGCCTCTATTTTGCAGCATAAAGTTCTTTATCGGGATTTATAAATACAAGCCTATTGTAAAACAAATAACCTGGCATAACTTTGTCCTAAGTACTTACGATTATGATTCATCCAGACTTCTTCAGTTTAACTTAAAAGTTAAAATATTTCATTAAATCCTCGTGATTTTGCTTGGAATTGTCACGCAACAAGGCAAGGCATAATGTGCCGCCCATAAAAGACGTCCACGATAAAATATTCCCTACCATTTTTGATGGACGTATTTTATGGACGGTCCTTAACTTATTCAACTTTTTAAGTTGTGCCTTAGCAATATACGCCCTTCACATAAGCTACTGTCCACATGAAAGCCTTAAACTGTTAGCTCAGTCCTCGGTCCAAACCCTTGAGTTTGTGAGGAATTGAGGGCGTGCCGGTCCGTCAATCAGGCTTCTTATTAAGCGTCACCTCGATGATGAGTGGGCCTTACCTGCCGGCTGGAGCCCCTGAAATGTGTCACCCCAAACAAACAGAGCCCAGTCCAAGTGACAGTCGGAGTCCGGAAAAGTGCTCTACTGAAACTGATACGCCTCCAGAACTGACTGACAAGAATAAAGGGAGATTTGATGTGGAATGCGATTCATTTGTGTGCTTTTCTCCTTCAAGGGTTGGAAGTTGGGAATGCCCGGGGAGCCGGGACTCGGTTACCTAACCTTATCTCCTATAGGTAGGTACGTAGGTAGGTATACCTACTTGTGGATAGTATTAACTGGGGAAGGGAACCCACTAATGGGGAATTAAATAGGGGGCATATCAGTTACAGATCTCTGGAATGAGGCTTAGGAAGGCTCCTGGAACTATTTTCAGGCCTTCTCCCTTCAGGCGTTAAGAAGGAGCAAGTCTTCCTTAAAGTGAGCTCAGCTCAGCCCTCCTACTATTATAATGTCAGAACCTCTCGTCTTATTACCATTTATGGAAATTAGGAACTAGACCGCCGAACTTTAACAAGGAAATTGAATTTAGGGGAAATCTGGATCTCTAACTTGACACATGGACTTACATCCACCTTCATTTTCTGTTCGCTTATATACCTATATATTTTACAAGTAACGACCTCGCCTTCGGCTCGTGTCTTTATACTTGCGCACGCGGCTCCGCCGCTTAGCGGGCTTGGCTCTACGCTTGGAACTAATTAGTACATATATTTTCTT
>JAQFZY010001287.1:0-16606 GCA_034696285.1 Hypogastrura burkilli
TTTTTAATCTAATTATCAAACTGAATCCTAATTAAAACCAACAACAACACAGAGCATATTTCATAGAAAAATGCTACCATTGAGAAGCAACATTTCACATGGGCTTGTTAACCGTCTAGTTGTGTTGTTATAGCAGCAACGCTGGAATCGTAATCAAGAAGGCTTTGTTTGGACTTAAACTACTTTCTTTTCGTGTAGCGGTTTTGAATGGTTATGAACTATGTTCAATTGTTCTGCTTTGAACTACTTAGAGGTGTGGAACCTTTGTGGAACTGATAAAACTGATTTAGCGTTTTAGATGTGAGGAGTGGAAACTGGTCAAACTGATTTAGCGTTTTAGATGTGAGGAGTGGAAACTGGTCAAACACCATCCTCACTATAACCTGACGTTAAAAGGACAGGTTATATAGACAACGGCTAGCTGAAGCAATCTATGCTTCCACACGATGCGCATGTCGTCTAATGATAACATGCTGACCACACAGTTTCTAAACTTCATCTCTGCTTACATACTCCACTCAGCTAATTATTACATACTGACTACACACTTTCTAAACTTCATCTCTGCTTCCATACTCCGCTCAGCTAATGATTACATACTGGCCACAAAGTTTCTAAACCTCATCTCTGCTTTCATGTTCCACTCAGCTAATTATTACATACTGGCCACTGGCCACACAGTTTCCAAACTTCAGATCTGCCATCCCTGTTCTACTCAGCCAATTATTACATACTGGCCACATAGTTTATCGTTAAGCGTTAATTCGGTCTCTATCAGTTAGTACTGTTTATTAGAATTTGTTTCTAAAACCCAGGAATCGGCGGGCGGTGGTAGTGCGGATGCGGAGCCTCAACCGGGTCCCAGCAGGGCAATTTCCAATCTAGATCAGAAATCCAGTGCCTCTGCCCCTAGTTCCAGTAGTGGGGGCTCAACAATTCGAGACGGCCCTCCAAAGAATGTTAGCAAAATAAAAGAAGGTGCAGAAGGGAACGGGAATAAGGCCACAACTGGAACCTCATCTCCAGCATCAGACCAAGGCAAAGATGACCCCCCTAAATTTGAACTGAATGATAAGCAAAACGCTGACATCAAGGAGGCTTTCAATACACTGGATTTTGAAGGGACTGGGTTTATGAAAACGAAGGATCTCAAAGTGAGTGTGGCTGCGGCGGCATGCACTTGTTTAAGTAACTTATTATATTGTTATCGGGAATCGGGATGACCAATTCTAATTGCCTACTTAATTTTCTTTAGATTGCTTTGCGAGGTTTAGGTTTTGAGCCTAGGAAGGAAGAAATCAAGAAACTGACGGCACAAGTCGACAAAGATAACACAGGTATTTACTAAAATATCTTACATGTCTCATGATACATGCCATTTCAATTAGAAATCATTACCGTTCTCGATTTTCTTTTCAGGAAAGTTGAGCTTTAGTGATTTTTCAAAACTAGTTACAGCAAAGCTAGCTGAGAAGGACTGTAAAGAGGAGATTTCCAAGGCTTTCAAACTCTTTGATCGAGATCAGTCTGGGAAAATAACATTTAAGAATTTACAACAAATTGCTACTGAGTTGGGTGAAGGCTTGACCGAAGAGGAAATTACGGTAGGATGAAGACTTTTCTTCCTTTTCTTCTAACCAAGCTCATTATATATTTTATCAGTGATAAAATTAATACCTACTTTAGGAAATGATCACAGAAGCCGATCTAGACGGTGACGGTGCAGTTAACCAAGATGAGTTCTTCCGTATAATGAAGAAGACAAGCCTATACTAACGTATCTGTAACTTTGAAAGAGGATTTACCATGGATTTCTATTATCCTCAGTCCACACTCTTTTAGTCATTCCTTATTTATTATTTTATTTAAATATGTTTTGTGATTCTTCAGTTTTTAGCTTAGGTACTTATTATCGTAGGAATCGATCCGCTGATCTCTTTTATAGCCAGAACATTGCCAACATGCTATTGTATGTACGAGGTTTTTATTATTTGTATTTTGTAATATATTGTTATTTACGATTTAACAATTATTATTGTAAACTTGGACACTATAACCATATGATACCGCTGGTACATACATCTGTGTAAAATTGGTACTTAGTGCTTACCCCTAGCCTAGCTACTGTCTCATAATTAGCACCGCGCAATATATGTATTTACTACACCATATGCTTACTACTGTGTACTGTACTGGTCCATTGTTATTATTGGTTATTGTTATGTATTAATTACAAATACAAAGCTGGGCTTTACAAGATATCCTTGCTTTGATGACGGTCAGTTATTAAAGATCTTTGTTATGCCTGATTCAAGATCCGCTGTTTAAAAAAAAACTGAAATAAAGTGTTCGCAGAAGCGGACAACTTTATCTCATACTCTGCTGCAAACTACAGGTTGGACCTTACAAACATTATTGTCTAGTAGAACCTAACCTACCTAATTCCAGTTGCGAAAGTGTAACTTTTGTTACGAATAATACCTCATGTTCTTACTCTGGTGCATAGTGCGTCTACATTATGTATTGGTCTCATATACAGAACTGAGAACGTGAGAACTGTTAGTACATAGTACCTCAGACTCCGTCCTCTACTCCATACCCACTCGATCGAACGGATATGTTTATTGTAAAACTATGGAGGTCAAGCCGGTCAGTTGTAATCTCATGCTGAGATTGCGACTTTGTTCTGTAGACTGGGATGTTCCATACCAGGAGGCCAGACATTCGTTATAATGTCCATATGTCTACACGGATGTGGCTGGCCTGCACATCTGCAGTAGGACAGTCAAACACGGCAGGATAAGTCGATTATTAATTGGAGAAGGTGAAGGCCTCCCCGGAGCTTGTGAGCGTTTTAATTCGTAACCTTTATTTCTAGTACTAGTAGTTGTACAATTCACACCGGACTCAATTTGACATTATTCATAGCAGAAGGTATATGCTAAAATACAGGCTTTGCTGTGGTAGCTATCTGCGAGTACACAAGCCTTTCTCTAACAGCACAACTAAATACCTGTTGTACTTAAAAGTTCGGTTGGTAATAAGGTTCGATAATAAGGTTGCCCCGAAGCTTCGGCGGCCGAAGCAGGGATAGACTCCGGTTCGGCACTGCTTCGGCCTCCACGCATTCACGCCGAAGGTTCGGCCGAAGAAAACAAAGTAAATGATCTCAGAATCTTGAAAAATATTCATTGTTTGTCAAGCTTATGTCACACGCTAACAAGAACAGTCCCATTGTTTAGTTGTGTAAAGATACGACGACGTAAACTTTCACTTTCGACTCTTTCCTCCGTTATATGCATAATTAAGATATAAATAATTTTTAGAGATACTCAATTATGCAAACATAAACCTCCGACTCGGTCAGGTGCGTGGAGTTTAGGAACAGCAACAAGAATAAAACATGCCACATGAAAAGAGGCTGTTTTTGCCGTTTTCTGTATCTTATTATTTTTGAGAACTTGCTACGCTCTCAAGGCTTCGGAATTAAACTCGTCATCGTCAGACGAATCGAAAGACCCCCACATGACTTCTGATAAAGCTTCAGCCAGAGCTTCGGCTTCGGGGCAACCCTATTATTTTGTACCTGACCTGTTGCTCAGCTCGTATTGTCTAGCCTATCTTCCTCCGGAAACCGAGTTCGACTGTTCGACATTTCCTAACCCTAACCAATCAAAAAATTCAAGCACTCCAACTCTCGGAAAGTATCAATCAATCAATAATTGCATGAGTTTACTTTTTTCGTCGCTCTTTCTTTTCTCAACAAAAATAAAACTTAAAATACATATTGTACATAGTTCACTTCAGCAAAGTATACAGAGAAAGAAACAATTTAGTTCATAGTACCGTACCTAGGCTAATACTATTATATATAGTAGTAACAATTTCACGTAATCCCGTTGCACTGCATTGTTAACTTCTAGTAATACATTTAAAAAACTACGAGTCCCAGAGTCCTAAAAAATATGATTTGTTTCTTACGAGTACTACGTAGTTTGTAAGTATCCTTATGCTATTACCGTTGTATTATTTGAGTGTGGCTAGTGTACAAAGTGAGCTAGTACCTACAAAAAGTAAGCCACTTCTCGGTATAGTACTATAGAGACAGACTGACAACGTGGGAGGCGAGAAAAGGAGAACCCGGTCTTTGGGAAACAATGCGACCACTTTTTCAGGCATCTCCTCCATTTATCCAAAATTATAAGGCAAACGAATTTTCGCACTCATCAGATTATTTTGTATGGTAAACCCGGCTTCAGAACTTGGACACCTGCAAAACTACAGGATTTCCTAAACAGTTAAGTCACTTGGCCTTCAACCTCACAAGTATTGCGGTCTGTCAGGAAAGAAACTGGGGTTAATTGGAAAATTGAGGACTTCCCCATTAGTAAATGCCGTATTGTTATGATTACACGCCTCACTCTGCCCAACAACTAGAGTTTCAAACTAAAACAATTACACATAAGACGCTTATTAGACCACGCATGATTGCAGCTTCCTTAGAACAAAATAAAAACCAGTTGTGCCGCCTAATGCACGAGTAGTTGGGAATCTAACTCTAATTCTGATGTATTCCTAGTATACTATATATTTGCACTTGTAGTAACTTAATTAATTATTGACGCTTTACTTTAAGAAGTGCTTATACAGAAAATGACTCCTTGTTGTTTCTTTTTCTTGTTCCAGCAGAAATAACAGGTCCCTGAGATTTACTCTTTTTAATCTCGGCCTCAGCGGGATCTATTCAGAAAAAACAGTATACTCTTAACCAGTTCTCCGAGTTCTCCGAACAGCACAACTAGCTTCTTAGTCCAATTACTTACCTGAGGTCTACTAGGACTACTTGAAGCACCAAGACCAGACATATGGCTCTGTAGTCGGAAACACAAAAAAAGTCGAATTCAACATTAACACAGCCTCAGCCTAGAATGAAGAAACCCTACCTGTGCCGTTGAATTCTGAGATCCGGATGGTGAATCTAGTTTGGGTTTCTTTCTTGGACCTATGGCTTGTAAGGCAGTCAGGTTCGCCTCCCTCTGTCTCATCTCTTCCATTGCCACTCTTTGCATCTACAAGAATTAAAAATTCGAGTTAGTAAAAATATCAAATCCAAATGGTCAGGTGATTGGGAAGCGTACGCACTTCTTTGGCCTTGGCTTTAAGCTTGGCTTGCTCAGGATCTTCTGATTTGGACCGACTCTTGGCGGCTTTGATTAGCATTTCCCTCTCTTGCTCGTCGTGCCTTTTCCTTTCTAGCTTGTCCAGCTCTTCCAGAAATCGGAGTTGGCCCTTCACGTCCTGTGAGACTTCATATCGTTCGTCCAACTACAAAAACAAAATCGGAGGCCAAAGTAGTCATTTAAGAAAATTTTCAACCTTACGGCTGCCAAGATTAAGAATCTCTGATGTAACTACTTTTATCACATCCATCCTGTGCTCAGCGATCACGGACAATTTTTCTAGGAGAGTTTTAAGACGTTCTTCAGTCGCGTGGGAGATCATAGCTGCTACTTCCGGTGGTGGCTCGTCCAAACCATATTTTGCAGCTAGAAATAAGACAAGCCTCATTCAGTATTCTGACGACTAGAAGCGGCAAGTTTCGGCTTATGAAAAGTAATACCTATTGCTTTGATTTTTGCCTGAAGAGGAATGCTGTGGAGGTAGGCTTCGTCTCGGCATGAACGAATTTGAGTTCCGATCATCTCTGTGGACCCCAGGATCCGCTGAGACTCTTCTGCCAGATTGACTCCACCCATTGCCGCAACATCATTGATATCATCGTCTCTGCACAAGTAAGCGTTTTTGAGTATTATGACCCAAAACTCACATCCTTATAATTAGAACACGCGGCAAGTTTAAGTGTCCGTACCCATATGCTGCGCTTGAGGCAAAGGCCTTTTTGTCGGCTTTCTCTTTCACGGCCTTCAAAGTACCAGTGGGCTTTGGACTTGCTGAGGCGGAGGAGGCCGCGGCTGAGGCTGCCAGAGCTTCAGCTTTTTCCTTAGCTGCAGCAGCTTTAGCGGCTTTTGTGGTGGCTGGTCCCTTTGGCTGGATTACAAATTAAAGTCCAGGTCAAGAAAGATTCAAAAGGTTCCCCCAAATTAGCTCCTCGGAATGCTCACCGAGGAAAACCGTTGCTGAACCGCCGCAACTGTTGACCTTGGAATGGGAGTTGTGTTAGCGGTCACCGGTGGAGTATTAGGAGGAGTGGACGTACTGATTGGGGTTATAATTCGAACCGGGGTTGTTGGAACGGCTGGCGGTCGAACCTGAATTCCATATAATTTTTTACTAAGTATTCCGGATTCCAGCTTGCTCAACACAAAAGTTAGTTAATCTTCCGGAGTTCTCGTCAGTTAGTTTACCTTGGGCTGATTTTGCGGGATTAAGGCAGTCACAGGAGGCACGGATGACACTGATGAGGCTGGAGGTGGTCGAATACCATCAATTGTCAATTCTTTTGTAGCCAACGAGTGTCGGAGCGGCGGTAAACTTTTCTGTAAAATTAAAAATTTAAAACTTGAGCAGCCTTAGTTCTGTAATAATTTGACCCAAGGGATTTTTGCATAATGAATGCACTGGATGTACTTACCTTTAGAAAACCTACAAGGCACGGTTGGGGCTGTGAATTGACTTCCCTCTGAAGTCGATCCGAGAAATCTTCCGCATTGACTTTCCCGTCAACGAGTCCCTGAATCAGGCCCTTCACATTTCGTGCCACTGTCTGGTTCTGTTTGGCTGATAGCTCCAGAAGGAAGGACAGGAAATTTTTACACTTGTTCTTTGCCGTGTCTGCAGTCATCTGTGATGTTTTGATTGGTTCAATGAGACAATGCAATTAATACAATTACTTTTGTAGGTACTTACACGCTAAAAATCAAACAACCAAAACTCCAAATAGTAACTTGAAAAAATAAAATAAAAAACTCCAAACTGAGTTAACACCGTGGATAGTTCCGGTTCGTTAAAACTGCGGAAATGCTTGAGAGTTAGTAACTGAGATTAAACATGCCCATTCAACAGCAAGATATACTGGATACTTACGTGTCAGTTTCGCTTAATATTTTGCGTGGAACGCGGATCTATGGTAGGTACTTCTTTAGAACAAAGTAACTCGTGGCCTAACGTACTATCAGTTGTATAGTACGAACAATTGTAACTAAGGCGCAGCCCAATTTTAGCAAAACCCCGAGGCAGGCAAGCCCATAAGTTTATTATACGGTCAGAGTCAGGAAGCAAAACGATACGGGATACTGGCGGAAAAGTCCCGGGTTCGTTCGAAGGTATGCTCTGCCACGAGTCAGAGGAAAGCAATAGTAGTATTTACTGCCAAAGAAATCGCAACAAAGGACTGGGTTTAAGCAGAATATACCTTCAAAGGCCCCCAAATGTTAGTTTCAGTTTGGGCTTGAACAAGAGTTATTACACGGTAACTTGTTAATTTTTGGGGTTAGGGTTCTCGTTTTCGATAATTCCAAAGTATATAACTGGACTACCTGGCTAACGGAAGTAGCGGTAGCAGTTGTGGTTGCGGCATTGGCGGGCGTGAGCACTGAGGAAGGAAGTTGGCTTTGCAGGGCATGTGGATGTGGCGGAACAACTGGATGCATCGGTTGCATTGACATTGAAGCAGCCATCCCCACACCACTCTGTCGGAGTTTTATAATTTTCCCATCAAAAACAACAACAAAGAACAAACATTGTCAGAAAATAAAATCTTTCTTAAAACATTCAACAAAATAAATTTGTAACAAATTATTCCAGGACTACTCACTAGCTTGGCATGCACTTACAAAAATCTCCCTTTCAAATAAACATATTTACATCACAATTGACTCAGTACGACACCAATAACTATTTACAATGTGAGTTGCACGTGCTCATACAAAACACAGGACGAGACAATGTACAACAACGATAGACAGGAACAATTATAGTGATAAGTATAGATTTTCATTCATCAGTCTCCCATCAATACCTAACTACCTGGGGACCTTACATGTCCCAGACACAAGCATCCGTAACATACTTACGTCTAATCTCTAATCCCTACAATGAATCTTTTTTAACTTCGCACAGTTCATTCCAAAACTCCATCTTAAAAGGTCAAGCTCATTCAAGATTCAAGACAGAGACAGGGCACTCCCACTCCCCCATGCACTTCAGTATAATTTGCTTAAAAATAAGACGAGAGCCCAGTCAATGCATGCAACATCGAAAGCAACGATCAAGGCGGACCAGAATTGACAGATGATGGGAAGAGGAGGGTTATTTGACACGAGACAAAGGTGGTTAGAGTAAGCGGGTTTAGGGTGAGATGGGTGGGTAAGTTTGTGACACAGGTAGTCCAGCTTAAAATTACATTGGATTAGATTAGTTAGTTGTTCAGGGTTTAGTCTATGTAGTAGAAGTACGCGTGAGCTGAGCGCCAAAATGGGCATTCCAACGATGAGCAGTCGGGAAAGTTAAGGACAGACTAAACACATTCCATGTCTTGCAGACAACTGAGAATGGGTTTCGGGTCAGTCGTGGGTTGTTAATTGACACACAAATAAGTTGGTCCAGTAAGTTCTCAAGCAATCCCGCAAATCTTTCGTTTAGAAACCAAAGGGAAGGTTGGAGAGGCAAAACAAGGGGAAAGTACTCCCAAGGCAGCGGCCAATTGATACAAAAATTAATGTTAATTCTGGCTTGCTGACTTCGTAGAGTCAAGGTATCTTCATAAAGATATAGTACAGAAGAAGAGATTAAGGAACAAAACAAAAAGAGAAAGAAGTGAATGAAGAGTTGAAGGGAGGACTTACGGAATTGCTGGCGGCTGTGGGCGGGACTGACGGAACTGTTGGTAGTCGGTAATTGGTTGTGGCAGGAGGAACATTCGGACTCGGGGTGGAAGAGTTAGTATGATTCGTGATGACGGAAGGAGGAGGAGGAGGGAGTCTAGGGCTGTTGGTAATTACATTAACGGCGGCCGAAATGAGGCCGGCCTGATTGGGGACCGCCGTCTGTCCTACGCTGGCTGGGAGAGGAGGAGGGGCAGACAGAACCGTGGGACTCGCCGTGGTTGACAAGACAGAGGAAGGGGCGGAGGTGGGCGGGAGAGTGGGGGAGGAAGGGGTGCCAGTTGCGGCTGTGGGTGCCGGTGTTGGGGGCCCAACTCTCAGCAGCTGGTACTGCCCATTCTCCGTCTTGACGAGGAGATGATGACCACCCTGACCCCCTGGCTGAAGCCCCGGCAAAGCTTGCAGAGTGAATTGCTGCACAACACATACAAAGCACATCCATTAGTCTCCGAAAAAAGTAAAAGGGACGTACCGTACTCAGTCTCCTCATCGCTTCTCCGTACTCATTACTATACTTGTACGACTCGTAGTCCATCCCTGGCCCCTGTCCATGAGAACTCTCTTGAGGGAAGGGAGGGGGGTAGGGATGACCCGGGACTGGGGTCGGGGAAGGACTATTGTAGGGAATTGGGGGAAATAGAGCCTGATAGTTCAATTCACTTGACCCTGGCCCGGTGTACCTAAGAGGACTAACACGGCTGACTGGCGGGTAGGGCCCGGAACCTGAGCTTCGTGGCTGTGGAGGACCCAGGCCTCGACTACCTGGGAAATATACTGGCTGATTTGGTATCCGAGCCCGGAACTCCGGATGTCCCTCACCCCTAACATAACTACCACTCGGATATTGAGCAAAGGTTTGATGAGCAGAAGAACGACTAGTGGCTGTAGAAAAGTTACTAGGAGCCGGGGCCCCGGGTTGCGGACAACTGGCTTGACTAGGCCTCGGTGGCGGCTGGTGTCTTCCCTGACTTGTGTCGTAGGGTCCGAACTGGTGATGGCTGTGGGAGTTGCTTGACTGTTGATTGAGAGGCTGAGCATGGTGACGGAGAGGAGGGGTCATTCGGGCCACATTAGAAGGGGTTGGCGGATAATAGGCGGCTGTACTTGAGCTCCTGGGTATACTTGTCTGAGTTCGGGCTGGAGGCTGCATATGCGGGCTCCATGCAACTTCCATCCGCTGACTCACAGAACCTGATGACTGCAAGCGTGTAGGAGACTGGAATTGTGACGCTGGCCGAAGCTGACCAAGATACATGTTTGGGTCCTGACCTGATTGAGATCCTATAGGCCGTCCGGTCGGAATTAAGAGCGTAGGCCCTGAAGAACTACTCTGATGTTGAGGGGGAGGATAAGGCTCATGTTGGATTCCTCTTTGTATACCAGGCTCAATCATAGGAACTCTCAATTTTTGGCCTGCTGATGCACCAGAAGAATAGGAACTGCTTGTATTGTAAGGAGCCCGCATACTTTGACTGCTACTTGGATAAGGCATCATGCCTCCTCCATAAGGGGCAAGAGAAGGCTCTCGAGTAGCGGTTGGAGGTCTGTAATTTGAAATAGTACCAATATTATTCGTGTTATTCGGGAACTGTTTGTAGTACCCAGGTTGCGGCAAGGTACTCGCGTGGGGAATTACAATGCCTTTTTTTGATTCCGTAGGCGAAACTTGGCTCGGCCCAGTTTCTGCCCCTGTTGTCAACGGATGGGTCTCGGTGTACTGTAGAAATTGAGAATGCAAACGCGGATCCGTAGTGAAACAGGTGGAGCCAGTTGAGCTTGGAAATGGTCGTGGGGGAGAGATACTCGGGTCTGTTCCCTTACTAAAATTAGTTCCATATGGACCCGGCTGATTATAGTTGTAGGGTACTTGCACTGGACTCCGATGTGATTGAGTTTGACCATGATGTAGTTGGTTTGGATCTTGATACGGTCGAACTGGAGTTCGAAATGGCTGTACTGGGCTGTGATGTGGCAGGATCGGACTGTGTTGTGGGCTGGTGAGGCCTTGCTGTTGCTTTATTGTACCTTGATGTGGTTGGACCTGACCCTGACGTGACGGGATTGGGCTGTGATGAGGTTGGGTTGAACCTTGATGTAGCGGAACTGGGCTATGATGAGGTGGGACTGGACCTTGATGTAGCTGGACTGGACTGTGATGAGGTTGGTTTGGACCTTGATGTAGCGGGACTGGACTGTGATGAGGTGGGACTGGACCTTGATGTAGCGGGACTGGACTGTGATGAGGTTGGGTTGGACCTTGATGAAGCGGGACTGGACTGTGATGAGGTTGGACTGGACCTTGATGTAGCGGGACTGGACTGTGATGAGGTTTGACTGGACCTTGATGTAGCGGGACTGGACTGTGATGAGGTTGGGTTGGACCTTGATGTAGCGGGACTGGACTGTGATGAGGTTGGGCTGGACCTTGGTGATGTGGTGGTATTGGGCCATGATGTGACGCAAGTGGATCTTGATATGGTGGAACTGGAGTTTGCCGAGCCGGATTTGAACTGTGATTTGTCGGAAAATCCGGCAGTGAGTAAGGATGCATGCGTATGTGGGGTTGAGAGGCCGGCTGCTGATGAGCATAGGCCGGAGTTGACGAGAAGGAAGGAGGATTGATGCTTGAGTATCGAATCACCGGTGAAGTATTCGCTCTGGTGGTAGTACCTGACGAACATGGTTGGTCATAAGACGTAACTGGACTTTGATATGGGTCAGAAGGGACGGAAGCCCTGGAGACTCCTACTAATATCGACTCCCGCTCAGAACTAATTATTTGGTTGTCCTCAGACTGACTAGGCCTAACGTATACTACTTCAGGTTCGGAATCTGAAGAAGGAGCCTGGCTACATACGAGCTCGCGACCCGAAAGACTTGATTGCGTACCAGGGCTCTCCTGATTAGGGGCTCTTGTCGGATTTTGTTCTAGAGAGAAAGACGAGGATGAAGTATTAGGCAAAATTGTTTCACTTATCAGATTGCTAGGATTCACATTTCCGTTATTATCACAGTTTGCATCACGTTGGGGGTCCTCAGTAGTATTACAAGGATTATCCGACCGGCCTTCTGCTTCCATCTCCAAGCTTTGAACACAGTTGCTAACCTTAGTAGCATCAGTACTATTTGAACTCGAAGGAAACAACATAATATCTGAGTGAGCGGTCTCGTCAAAACCGTCGAAGGCGGGTGAGGCGGACGAGGGAAGATGGACTTTGGGGCTCTCGGCCTGACTGTTTACTTGAGGTTCGGGCTCAATGAATGGACTGCCCGCTACTGGCTGACTATTCACTTCGGGCTCAGGGTCAAGTGGAATTAGAGAACTATCTACTTCGGATTCTTTGACACTCGGAATTTCCTGTCGTGGTGACTGAGGAGGGGAAGGAAAAGACTCAAGAGGTTCAAGAACTGGAGCAGAAGATTCAGAAGCCACGTCGTCCTGAACGCTACTACTCGCCTCTATAACAATACTCAGAGGACTCGGGCAAGACTGAGTGACTGATGGATGCAATATGGCGTCTTGAGTCGCACCACTCTGATCGAGGCTTGACGCGTCATCGCAGAGGCTAGACTCAGGAGGACCTGTGGCTGACTCCTTGCTGGCATGCTTATAGGTTTTCATAAGAAACTCTGAGAACTCTGATTCGTATACCTGGGTACACAAGTTTGAAAATGTAATACGAACTCAACATGTACTAATAATTCAATTCCGAGGAGAGGGACAATGGGCAAGAACTCGGGACATGTAAACAAATCCTGCCATCATCAAAATTCCTTCTGAAAGAAAAATACATAAAAAGTCGGACTTTGGATCCGAGCGGCCGGCTCCACATTGGAACGTTACACGTTACCCGAGAATGAGAGAGTTGAATGTTGGATCAAAAATGTAACGGAAAACTATTAGCTCATTGTTCATTTCGTTGAATTATTGTCAGCTAAATTAAATGTTGTCTACTCTGGAATGTGGGCACGAGGGGGGCTGTAAGGGACCACTTTAAAATTTAAAAATTAGTACAACGTCACCAGGCTAAACTACATTCCAACACCATCAATTTCGTTAAAAAGTGTGTATTAAGCGCTAGCACTAGCTGTTAAAATAAGGGAATATTTTGAACAGTGAAGAAGGGAAGGCATGTGTTTCATTTTGTTAGTGGTGTGTGTAAATACCGGTGTAGAGTGTTGGAGTGTTGTATTTAACATCAGCGCATACTGTGTATTTAAAAAAAAAAAGGATATGAGGGAAGCAAGAACCCAACACCTTGGTAAGTTCAAAATCCCTTCAATCATACATCAGTTCGTTCAGAGTCACTCAGATTTAGCTAATTTTATAACCTGTCATGGGCCAATCATAGCTTCGTACATCTAATTTCTAAAATACATCCAAACTATAGTTAAAGTAAACCTGTTAATAGATACTAGTTACCTTCTAATTTCTAATGAGTTGTAGTACGTACATTTAAATCATCAATCAATAATCATAAGTTTTGCTATGCATGTACGTACAGGCTGCAGACGTAGATCCACACATGTAAACATAGCAAAAGAACTTTGCGGTATTAGGCCTGAAAAGTGGTCAAATTGTGTACGTTAATGTAACGGCTTGGAGCGTAGGTAACAGCTTAGACGAATAAAGTATGTATGAAGTAAACCAAAAACCAACACCAAAAAGGAATATTGACATTGGCTGTGTGTCTGACTCGGAGCGGAGGCATTAGCGGAGTTTAAATTGCTGACAATTATGTAAAAGTGAGCCCACCATGAAAAGTGACAATTTACGAAACTCCAACTCTAATTCTTAAGTAAGTACGGAATAACTTATCAAATCAAATACAGAAACTGAAAACTGAAATACATCTTCAGACCGTATACTTACTGTTAAATGAATCTCCCTTGCCATGCCCTGACTATTAACTCGGAACTATTAACTAACAATGACGATAGTTATCGACCACTTTTCAGACATAATACACAACACAAAGTACAAATTTAAACAACTGTTCATATTAATTTTAAAAGGGTTTTATGTTCTATCTATACTTACGCCAGGTTGACCAGCTCTAGCACCAATTACTTGCTGGCCCAAAATCATTCTCGACCCCACTGACTTTGCCGATCCTCCTACAGCACTCCCCATCAGCACAGCACCACCGCCACTACTACCCATCGTAGCTCGTACAGAGTTCATATTTACTAATTGAATCCCACCTCCAGCAGTGTTGATAAAGGCGGGTTGGGCAGGGCCCGCTGTTGTTAGCGGTCCTCCAGAACTCAGGACTGAGCTGGGAAACGAAGTTGTGACGACTACGTTCCCACCATGTGTCCCGATTACGCCTTGATGCGGTATGAGATGCTGCTGCTGGGTCCCGGGTATAAGCCCCATGGGCTTATTTAGCACAGTAACACCCGCACTACTAGTCATTGCCATACCATTCGTGTTCAGAGTGGCGGGGCCACTACTGTTGTTGTTGTTCATAGTCACAACGTTGGGAGGGCCCGGACCAACACTGCCCATGGATTTATTTAGAATAACCGTAGTTGGATTAGAAGTTATTGAGGACGGTCCTCCTGGTACTGGAGAGCCATTTACAAGAACAGTATTATTATTATTCATTGTAATACCTGCAAAATTAAAACCCCATTAATTCTTTTTAAAAAATTACACATGCACACGACCGACACCGACTGAACTATACGACAGAAACACATATAACTTAACGCTTTTGTTCTGTTAGTTTTAAAACGTAAGTGATACTTAATTGTATTACGGTAAAATTGGAGGGAACTTTACTACTCGGTAATTTCACTTGCCGTTTGGACTATGATACTGTTGGCAAATGTTGACATTTAGGTAGTGCACCAACTCCGCTCCGAAAGTGTTAATATTTGTCGTTTTTGCAAAAGCAAAGGGGAGAACCAGTTAGTCAAGCCTACAATCAACAATCGTTTTTGGGCGGGAAAAGTTCCTTCGTAACTACAAACTATGACACCCAACTAAGTTGTAGTGTAGCTGCTTTGGTATATTTGCTCTTTTAAATATCCTTGGTTATTGGTTATATCAACAATGATTGGATCTTCTATCCATCGGTTGCCGGGAAATATGATTTCACTGGATAAGTTTGAGCAATACTAATAAGCTATACGTAATGTTCTTTACCTATATAGATATAGTATGAACACAACAAGTAAAGTTCGGAGTAAACTAACATTTGCCATTATAACGGTACATCTATAATACCAAGAATACATAGTAGAACCTAACCTACTAGGGACTTGAGTTATTAAATCACACAATTCATCAATGCTTGCAACGTACTATTTGTATTAGCAAGATGAGCTGACGCCGGTTGCTTTCCACTGAAAAAAGTATTTTGTTGCTCTTGTGATTGCGGCCTTCCACCATTTGTTGTGACCGAGTGGACCGTCATATTATAGGACACTTTCGTGTTCGGCCTGGGAAGAGTGACCACTTTACCACGAGGAAGATGGCCATCGACGGCAGCGGCTCGTGGACCCGTGGATTTGATACCTGCCAAAGTAAAGCCAAAAGTGAGTAGTCAATATGGTTAGAATATCCAGGCGGTTAATACGTAAGAATTAATGGGACGGGTAAGAGTCGTGTATGGAACAGGCCCGGCCCCCGGAATATTACCCACATGACGCACATGTACCTCGCGAACTAATTTAACCAACATAATATTTTGTGTTGTAGTTACTGTAAAAACGTTAGTGTGGGAAGGAGGACTGGGTCGTCCCTCAAGGGTGGGTGCTGAGAAGACGAGCGAAGTTCTGAGGTCAAAGGTGTGGGAGTACTGGGAGCCTGGATGTATGATGTGATTGTTGTTCTAAGGAGCCCCGAATAGAAGTTCTCACCCCTTCGTCTCCATCTAAACTGATGATGACTGACTGAGGAGGGCTTCTTGTGAAAAAAATAAAACTAAACTGAAGCCATTTTTTCTCTATATCAGCTCAAGGAGGATCTCTGTACTATAATGTACGGTTCTGGCCCAGCTATAGAAGCACACACGCGCGAAGGCTACCGATCGGCTCAAACGGTACACAAGATAGAGGCCAACTCCGCTCCTCCAACCAACAACATACAGTGAGAGTCCTGTCGTAGACGCTGGAGACTTCCAACTCACCAGTCGATCTATTTTGTGTAACTCCTGCTCACTATATTATTGTCATACAAAGTGCGTAAGAAAGTTTTGATTCCAGGTTCCAAGTTCAATGTAATATTGATTTCAGAGGTAGGGATTTTGGAATTTTGGAGATGCAGATTCTAATTCGAACACCTGAGAATTCGGTACCGATCATAATTTCAATATTACGGGTATCAAAAATACTCACGCTTCCACAACGAAATATTTTTTATTCAGATTGAAATTTCCATACCAGTTTAACTAAAAGAAAATTTAGATTGAGATTACAGCTTTGGTACAACTTGATCTACCCCAAATTCCGATTCCAACTTCCATGCAAGTTAGATTTCAATTCCGATTCTAATTTCGATAATAAGCTCTAACTAAAAGTTTAGAATTGCTATACCACTTAAACTACAAAAGATTTCGCTTAAAATTTTGATACAATTTAAATTACTAAATATTTTTGTTCCAAATATAAGTTACACTCCAACCCCAAGTAGCCACAACTAGAGCTCCGCAGGTTCCGGCTCCGGAGCCGGCTCCAGGCTCCGGCTCCGGCTCCGGCTCCGCAAAAACTCGGAGCCGACTGTTCGGCTCCGGCTCCGGCTCCGCAGTTCTCGG
>JAQFZY010001288.1:0-16597 GCA_034696285.1 Hypogastrura burkilli
TCTTTGAAACTTCTGCAGACACTCATTACGTTATGACTCCTTTTAAATTGCTAGACTATACTCTTAAATGTTGTGGTCCTGTAGGTGACAGACTGCTGGACATCCCGTGCAAAGTGTGCGGGGATCGGAGTTCGGGGAAGCACTATGGGATCTACTCCTGTGATGGTACGAATTCCGACTTCCTTAAATTCCCTTGAGCTTGGGTCTAATTCTCGAGCCTCTTTCCCCTCCTTTGAGGTTGTTCCGGGTTCTTCAAGCGGTCTATCCACCGCCAACGGTCCTACACGTGCAAGGCCCAGGGTGAGCTCAAGGCCCGCTGTCCCATCGACAAGACGCATAGGAACCAATGTCGGTCCTGTCGGCTCAACAAGTGCTTCGCAGCCGACATGAACAAAGACGGTAAGCTCTGATCCCATTCGGCCTTCCCCTACTTATCTTTAGAGGATCAGAACTCTGTTGGGACATGGAATAGAGTGAATGATGGGAAGAGTCGGGCCTTCTGGGCCTCGAGGAACCTTTTTTGACTGCAGGAAGTATTGGTTGGTCTCCTTTTTTTGGTCCAGGCATAAAGTGAGTCCCCTTGGGCCGTCCCATTGGTTCCCGACTAGGTCCTACTCTCCGCGGAGTCTGGCCTCCAGCCCAGAACCCAATCACGAGACCTCAGTTTTGACTTACTGACTCCCACGCAGGGCCAGCAGCCAGCTACATCAGCCAGCCCAATCTAACATGTCCGACCACACCAGCATACACAAAGACGCACAATACGCAGGCCATTCAGTCTTCCCAATTCATATATCTACATATAGGTACAATCAGGTTCAAGATCAGATCTCAGGCTCTGTCGCTCAGAATGCATCTCATAATATTATTTTACAGTCGGCGTATTTCCGCACAATATCAATACGAGCCATCTAGCCTGGACACTCTTTTGAATAACTTATTATTATTCTTGCATGAATCATATTGAGATTTGTCCATAACACGAATTATGGGACCCATACAATTATATTGTCCCATATTACGCTAACCTATGTCGTATGCTGATTTTTCATAGGGATTTCTGAAAATCCACTTTCACTATTTTCTCGTATTTCTTCAACCATTTTCGGACATAATAGCAGCGAGAGATGCATAGTTTGATGTCTTGGTCTATTGAAATATTATATGGTCTCGTAGTTCTTCTTGGTGACTGAAGAGGGCTGTAAGCCGTAGCTTACTTGAGTACTAGTGTCTACTATGTATACGTACAGTATAGAGTAAGCAGTAGTATAGGGATCTGAGGAGAGTGATTTTGGGGAGTGTTGGGTGAAAGGGATCCGTAATCCTATTAGAAGATCATTTGGTTGGACTGAGAACAAAAAATTGGAGTTGGTTCTGGGAAAGTAAATGGGTTCTGACTGCTCTTCCTTCCTCAACTATTCAAGTTGGCAGAGACTCCTTTGTCACTCAAAGAGGCTTAATGATGCCCGCCTTCCCCTTACCAACTAATCCGATTTGGGCCGGAACTTAAAAAGAGGCTTCTTGGTTCTTCCTTCAAATCAAAGGGAGATCCTCCCAGCCTGTCCTCGTTCCTCCTTCAGCCGTCAGGCCTATATACACACTTCCGGATTCTTAACTAAATGGACTATTACCTATAGGAGAACTCATACCCCGACTCCTTTTATACGCCTAATTTCTCATTTGACTTAACAATATAATTAAGTAGTTTAAAAAGGCGGATTCCTAAGTTTCCGAACTAGTGAGTTGGATCCCCCTGCCGTGATCAGCCCTGGAACGGTGGCCGAGGAGGCACTCTGTATTTATAGTTCCGTCTGACTCGGAAACTGGAGTCAGAGTCAGCCAACATGGAAGGTGTGAGGGGACAACAATAGAAGTCAGTCCAGTTCCGCAGGCTCCGTGTCTCTGGACCATAGGTTCCCCTTAGGTTCCCATTTCCCTTCTAATTCAGAGTCATCATGCCATGTTGGATCCAGGTTCAATAGAATAGGATTCGGTCTGGGCCCAACGTAGCTTTTGAGCAGGGTTTCCCGAGTAGTCTAGAGTAGTCTAGATAGGTCTAAGATAGGTCTATAGAATAGAAAGACATGAAAGGAGAAAGGAGACGAGTTCTGTTCTATTTCCTGCAGCCGTTCAGCACGAGCGTGGGCCGCGTAAGTCCAAGCACGGGAACAGCAGTGGGCTGAGCACCAAGGACCCGGGTTCCCTGACCCTTGGCCCTTCCCATCACCACCATCATGTCCATCATGGTCATAGGGCCGGATTCGGACTCGGGCCCAGCACCACTAGCACTGCAACCAGCCAATCCGCCGCCCCTTCAACCGACACGCATCACTCAAGTAAGCGGTGGACTAAAGTTGACCTTTGACCTCTGACCAGCACCACTATTACTTTCTAGCCGATCGGAAGCCCTTTGGGCCATTTTCCTTGGGCCGATCTCCAGGGAGCCTCCTCTCCTCGGGATCCTCAGTCTCCGTTGGGTCCAACTCGACCACGAGCCATGCCCAGGGCGGCCTCCATCATCACGGTGCCCTGAGTCTGCTCCCTTCGGCCGCCGCGGCTCAGCTGAGTCTCCAGGCCACGGCCCAGCATCTCTTCCAGTCCGCCGCCGCCTCATCCGCCGCCCAGCACTCCAACAGCCTCCTCGAGACGGCCCATCACTCATTCAGTCCCACAGTCGTCACGAGCCCGCTCTTCGTCCATCACTCGACGAGCCTCCTCCAGATCCTCATGGCGGCGGAACGGTGTCAGGTCAGTGGAGAGCCTACGCTGGACACCTTTGGCCTTCCCATTAATTCCGGAAAGTATAAATGTGTTTATAGGAGTTCGTATGGGGCCCACGCCTCAATGAAGGGGCTCCAGGGAACGAGCGACTCCTCCACTCCTCACCGCTCATTGCCTGGAGTCCGTCATGGGAAACTTTGCAGGTACATCTAGAAAGGTCAAAGGTTAACTGCTCTACCTAATCCGGGTTCCTTTTAACAGGAAACGTCGGCCCGGCTCCTCTTTATGGCCGTCCGATGGGTCAAATGTCTTGGGCCATTCCAAACGCTCTCCAAACGTGATCAGGTAGGGACGTTCCTGGGCACTAATATTGCCTTCCGGCCTTACGTTACAGTTCTTGGCATACGCTGTCTGCCTCATAGTTCTTGCCTTCCTGCCATACTTTGCAGCTCTTGCCTTCCTCCTGCCTTACTGCGTTGCTTGCATTTGCCTGTTTCTTCTTGCCCTCCTGGTTTACTGTAAAATTCTTGCCTACTTGCCTTCCCGCCCTCCTTTTGCGTCATTGCCTCTCTGCCTTCCCACTTCGGTATGGAACGATAATAACATTAAAGTAATGCCGTACCTGCCCGTGACCTTCCCCGCAGCTCCTGCTGCTGAGCGAGTCCTGGAAGGAACTGTTCCTGCTCCACTTGGCCCAATGGTCAATCCCTCTGGACCTTCCCGCCCTTCTTGGCTCACCAAAGGCTCATGAGCGGTTCCCAAAGGACCCGCTCGTCCTCCAAGACATTAAGGCCATTCAGGTGAGTTGGGCGCAATGTCAAGGGCCTACTATGTCAAGGGTCAATCATACATTGATATATGCTTGTAGGAAATCATGGGCCGGTTCCGTCAACTGAACCCAGACGGGAGCGAGTGCGGGTGCATGAAGGCAATCATTCTACTCAAACCAGGTACGGAGCCCTAAAGCTGCCGAAGCTAAATTAACCCGTATTCCAACAATTAATCTTGTCAACGCAGAGACATCGGGTCTGACGGACATCCAGCCGGTCGAAATGCTCCAGGACCAGGCCCAATGCATCCTGAGTGACTATATTCGGGGCCGATACGCCCGGCAGCCGAACCGGTTCGGTCGGCTCCTTCTCCTTGTGCCCAGCTTGCGGGCCATCCGACAGTCCACTGTCGAGAACCTCTTTTTCAAGGATACGATTGGGGAGATCCCGATGCAGAGGCTCCTCCTGGACATGTACCAAATGGACAAGTTTGCGTAGTAGGACAAGTCTACAGTTCTAGTCAATCCTCTAGCTTTAGCTGACAACGTTTCAATGTCTCGTCAATAATAGGTACTTATAGGTAGGTACTTGATGTCATAGGAAGTCTACTCTGGGCGTTTCCCAACAACGCCCAATTTATTCCGTAGGGGTTAATATTAATACGATAATATAGAGAACCTGTTAATGTTAACACATTGAGGACCCAGAATAAATAGAATGAACAAAAGTTACAAATACAGATGCAGGTGGACCGACGACATAAATAAACTCTCAAAAACTACTAAGTATTAAGTCAATGAAAATGGTTCTCATTCCACTCCATCATTTCAATATGACTTCAAATAAGTTTGATCTGTCTTGCACTGGAGTGAGGAAGGGGTCAATCTTATTCTACTTAGAAATGAAGTCACCTTCTCACCTCACCTTCTCAGCCTAATACAGCCTTGGTACCTAAGATCACTTTCCTACGTTGATATCAATCCGGGATCGCTTCTTGGCAATGGCGTCCTCAACGGCCCGGAGCTGCTTGAGGAGCTCTTCCCGCCGGTGAGAGGAGGTCTTGTTTCCGGGGTCACGCGGGGAAGACTCCTCCTCCACCTCCTGCAAGAGTACCCAATTACAGTTACAGAGATTGACCTTTGACTTCAAGGCCCGATGATGACTTTAAGGACTCACTCTCTGATCACCATCCTCAGCCTCCACTTCATCTGCGAGCCGGTCCAGGACCGATCGGTTCTGCTTCAGGTTCGGCCCTGACTTGAGCGTGAGCCGTACTTGTGGCTTTTTGGGCGGCTCTCTCGGCTTTGGCTTCGGTTCCGTCTTGATCACTTTGATAGGGACTTCTACTTTCTCACGAGGCGCCGGCGGCGGGGACGAGCTTCGCCGTCGAGGGCGCTTCTTGGCCCGAGCTAAGGCAGATCATACAAATTGCATGTGTAAACAACTTACTTAACTTACAGTGGACTTACAGAATCCTCCGCCGGAGTTGCTGCTGCTGCTCCGAGAGCCCGAAGACCTCGACCTTGACCTTGAGTAGCTAGACACGCTCGACTTTGACTTGTCCCTCGAGAACTTGGACCGCTTCACAGGCTTCTTGAGTGAGGCTGACCGGCTCCGACTCCAGCGCTTAACTGAGCGGGATCGGGATCGGGACACTGTTCGAGAGCTCGAGGAACCGCTCTTCCAACCCTTGTTTCGGGGCTTGTGTCCTGGACCCGGGCCCGAACCCCGTGGACCACCGCGACTGCAAGAAAGGCACACAAGTTAACTTAATTCTTGAAACTTGAACTTAATTTGTTCTCCAGCTCACAATCCAGCGTCTTTGTCCGGTCCGAGTCGATCTTTGATTCCTGGAGACGTCCTCGGACCGCCGGGCGGCGGAGCCACTCGGGGCCGACCCCCTCGTGGTGGGGGGCTCCGGTGGGAAAAGTCTGAGTGAGGGGGCGGGGGTGGGGCGATCCGAACTGAAGAGGTCAAAGGTAAAATTATGCCTCAGTCCCCTTCTGATATGAAAATACTGAATAATTCCAGGGCATAATGATGTAGTACCTGGCTTAGGACTGGCCGGTCGTCCACCCGGCCCACTTGACCTGGGTGGGGCCTTTCGAACCACTGGCTCGGCTCCGCCCCGTCTCGCTCTTTTGTCCGGACTCTTTGAGCCCCGACGCCCACCAGATGAGCCGGAGCTCCGGCTTGATTTAGAGCTCCGTGAGGATCGAGAACTTGATCTTGAGCTCGTTCGGGACGCAGAGGAGTAGCTGGAACGACGAGAGGAAGGCTTACGACGACTTGGTCTCTCATCCGGCGGTGCGTTCCGGTGGGGCCGAGTTCTCATCCAAGGGTCGTGCCATTCATCCGAACGATTGTTCGGTCCACGAGAGCTATGGATTAAAACAAGGTGTTCCCAATACACATGGGACAAGCTTTTACTTTAGAGATACTTACTCTCCCGGCCATCTTCTTCCACGACCTCCCCCAGGTCCGCCCCGAACCAGGGCCGACTCTCTGACAAGCCTCACTTCGTCATGGAGGGGCGGGGCTTCTCGAGGTGGGGCTTCACGGGGCGGGGCCTGCCTCACACGCTTCCCTCCTCCCAAATGATGAACCCGCTCACGAACAAAGTCTGGATCAATTTTTCCACTGACTGCAGTTCTCCGTGGACGACTGTTTGGAAGATCCCACTCATTAATCTCCTCCTCGACCTCGGGCGGTCTGAAATTGAGCAGAGCGATGTTACTTGAGCCTCTCATACAAAAAGTTGAGTGTAACTTACACTTCATCCGCTCCCAACTTCTTGACGTAGAAGTCATTCTCCTTGTCCAGATCCTCTTGAGACAGCGTCTGATTCATTTTCTTATCCTCGAAGTCAATGTCTGTCTCCTTACGCTTTGCACTCTGCTTTATTATCTGGGAAATAGAGAAGGAAGGCAATTATTGTAGAACCCAAAAGAACCAAGCCTACAAAATGTAAACAGATTTGATTCTAGTACTCACTTCCTTAGCATGTCTCTGAGCCCTCTCCCACTCTGACTCTTCTCTGATTTCCTCGACCTTCTGAATTATGATCGGAGGGGCTGGTTGGAAGTTGAGGGGTGCGTGCCCAAGGAGGCCTGGTTTGAATACGGGTGGGATCTGCATGGGCGGCGGTTGTGGGGGAACAGGCCGCATGCCGTCAAACATGGCATAGAGTCCCTTATCAATGACGCCGGGATGGAGGAACCGGCAGTTGCTTCCCCACGTGCACTGCCCCTTCCCAAAGAACCGGCAGATGGGCATTTTGTTCTTGTTGGGATGTCCGCCTGTCTCCTGGTCATCTGACACTTCCCCCTCCTCTAGGTCATCTGCCGGATTCTCCCTTCGCTGTTTTGACTTGAGTGGAGCTCCACTAGAACCCTCATCAACTTCCCCGTCCTCCAAGTCCAAGTTGATCTGTGCAACGGGGAAGTCCTCGTCGTCCTCTATCTCTCCCTCCTCACCTTCCTCACCTTCCTCACCGTCCTCCTTACCACTACTGTCTGGCTCCTCACCTTCCTCGCGCTCACTCTCGTCATCTTCCTCCCCTTCCTCCTTCTCGTCTTCCTCCTCACCCTCTTCCTTCTCGCTCACGTCAAGCTCCTCCCCTTCCTCCTTCTCATTGTCAACCATCATTGCCGGATCCAGACTCCTAGAAAACAAAAGTGAAAAGTCAAGAAATTAGCGAAAGAAAGCTAATATACAAAGGAAATTAGAATATACAACGTGCGAATGAATTCCACGTTGGTATTATCAAAAATAATTCCATAGGATTAACCTATATAGATATACGCCTGAGGCAATACATATTAGATGTAATTAGAATTACGTTTTACTTTATCTGTAACAACAACAAAACCCTTGACCTAGATCCTTGATTACACCGTCCCTGTACCTCTCTAAGCGAAATTCGTATTATCCGTATCTGGTATCAATATTCATAGCCATAACCTCAACACCGTACACGCCAGCATTAACTCAACACGTTTAAACACATATATGAACAAATAACAAATAAGATTAGTCTACAATCTACAATAATTGACTAGCCTGAGACCTGAATGACTGGACATGGTAACCAGAATGACATATGACATAGAACACAAAACAGAAAAAGAGAACTGAACACTCGGGCCATAAATAATTAAATTAACGCAGTGTATGGTGGATGGAGTATTACCTAGTAGGCAGGACTGGGTGACTCCTAGGCCGACGAACGCCTTTGTATGATAGTTTTGGAACGACGGCGACGTTAAATGACGACCGCTGATTGAGATTAACTAAAGTTTGGCGTTTTGAACAGCGGCGGCTGAGGTGCATAATGCAGATTCGGTCTACCTAAAATTTACCAACCGTCACCACTTTCACTATCTTCGCCACACTTCTTGATTGGGCATTCTGTATTTTTTAAAACCACCCCTTGGCGCTTTGCGCCAAACAATCGGTTAGTCAGTCCACTTAGCAGCTTGAGACGTTCAAAATCTAACTTTTTAAATATAATCATCACTGTTTAAAGAAACAAAAACACGGGAAAAGCTGGGTGCTGACGGTATATTTAGCTTGTAAATATTATGCAGGTGGTGAATATTAGGAAGACCGTGCAGATTAGAAAATAACAGTACTCGGATTCAAAAGACAGGCGCCGTTGCAGGAGGACGTCTACAGCCTGATCTCGCAGCGACAGCACCGCCAGAATTCAAAAGAACCTGACACGTGAAAATAAAAGTATTGTCTCCTAATACCCCAAAAATGTCTTGCGCGGGAGAAACAGGATCTGCCGGGGAAAACAGAAAATACAAAGTAAGTACATACATACATTCACACTGTGACTGTACATTCTCTTTATCTTTTTGAATTTTATCTGTTCACTGCTCTGTTCTGTGTTCTGTGAATGTCAACTTCCGGGTTCCTGATCCTCAAGTCAAAGGTCAACGGGTACTGATCGCAACTATACGACTTGACCTTAGTGCCACTGGAATCTGCAAAAACTAATTATCAACTAGAAAAACCGGTTAAAGCACGTTGGTTAAAAGTATTAATGATTAAGGTGAAGTTTACTATAGGAGAAATTATACTTATACTTTTAGTACAATAGTACCTTTTATGATTTATTCTAAATACTACAATTCATGTTATGATGATGATATTTTCATTCTTTCAGGTCCGATTCCTGTCTTTCTGATGGCATGCTATTCAACAATTGAAATATGAGCCGATCTAAGGACCCCTCAAGGTCACTCGCCAGCTCCAGAAGGAGTGGTCATTCTAATAATTTTACACTTTCGGACTACCAGCAGTCTTCCTTGTCTCAGAATGACCCAGAGGTGGACTCATGTCTTCGGCTCTATTTCGTTCTCTTGGATCAAGAGTCCGAACATAGTTGCTCATCTCGGCTCTCAACAGCGTTTCGGGTAACTTTGATATAAATAGACAATAGTAAGTAGCAGTAATGCACTTCCTCAGAATTCACAATTCAACCTCTCAACTTTGATGTAGGACTGTAAAAGTCATGAGCTAAACAGTGAGTGGATTCAAGAGAGCATCGTTCTGGACACGGCTCCTCGACCTGGCAATGTGTTTGTATTAGATCCATTCGAAGGGCCCGCATACGATTATTTACTGGATAAGTACTTCACGCTAAATTACTTTATGTAAGTTAATTCCAGTACTATGCTCATAGCATCTTTTTCTATTTTAGTGATACTAAATTAACCTACATTGTTTCTTTTAGGATAATTGGTCCACAGTGCCTTCGATATATCTTTCACAAGGGCGAGGTCGAGATTCTTCATCGTGGCTACCCAATGTTCACATCAGGAATGAAAGACATTGTAATTACATTGACTGGATTCCGGGACAAAGAAGTGAAGGTATGTCCTTATGGAAAAGTTGAACCTAATGTAAGCTAACCCCTAAAATAAATCTATGTATTCAGAGTGAGCTTCATAGTCTAATTCGGAAGATGGGTGGCGTGGTATCCCTTGAATATACAATGGCTACCACGCATATTGTTGCTGACAGTATTCTGTCTGACAAGTGTGCGACTGCCTTCTCGTCCGGTCGTCCTGTAATGACGGCCGATTGGATACAGGCTGTCTGGAAAGAGAGCCTTAATGACTCGGCTCATGGAACTGACCCCCAGTTTCTCGCTCATGAATGTCCCATCTTCTATAAGCTCAATATTTGCATGTCACAAGTTCCCGTCGGCCCAAGGAACCGCCTTCGTAAACTTATCGAGGAAAATGGTAATTTTTGTGTTAAAAATAGTATTTGTGAGTAGAGAAGTTTCACTAGAAGAGAAGAGAGAAGAGAGAAGCTAACCTTTCTCTGACAGGTGGCACTTTTTCACCTGACCTTGCCCGACGACTCGTTTCGATCCTTTTGGTCGTCAAGGGTGAAGGGGACAAGTTTCGACATGCCAAGCAGTGGGGCATCCCTTGTCTGAGCCCCGACTGGGTCGTTGACTCCGAGTCGGCTGGCCACGTACTCCCATTCGCGGACTACTTGATCTCTGGACCCGATCATCCGCTCTCCTCAACCCCAACCAGCAAAAATGCGGTTAAGAGTAAGTCCTGAGCCTTGAGCGTACATATTGCATATCGGAAGTGAAAGTTAACATCCGTTATTCGTTCTCAGTTCCAGATATGACGATCTGCAGTGTGATTTCTCATCCTCCAGCTAATGTGATCAACACGACTGCCGGCTCCTCCTTTCCAAACGACTCTGTCATGAGTGAGGTCAATCGGGACGTTATTAAGAAGCGTGGCCAATACTTGGATGGCTGCAAGGTTAGGCTCGGTTGACTTCATTTCATTCACTTAATTATTTGATTTTTAATCGAGTCGGGTCCTAATGAACAAAAAGGTATTCATTTGTGGAGAAGAGAGCCTGGACAAGGTCAAACAATTGCTCATCGGGTCAGGAGCCGTTCGACTGGATCAGCTCACTGAAAATGTGTCACATATTGTTGTGCTTGGCCCAGAAATGCCCAAGACGGTTGCGGAGCAGCTTAAGCAGTTTGACATCTTGTGAGCCTACACAAGATTTTGCCTTACTCCGCCCCTATTTGACCCTATTGACATTATCGTTTTACTTTGTCAGGCCCCACCTTGTCGGATTGGACTGGCTAGTTGAGTCAGCCCGGAAACGAGAGCTAGCCGACGAAGAGCTCTTCGCATTTGAACCAAAATTAGAACCGAAGTTTCAAAAGTACTGTAGTGTGGTTGGAGATGAGACTGACTCGCGGATTGAAGTGCAGCCTAGACCATGTCAACGGGAATCTGAAGCCAACGGTTATGCGGATCAAGTGCTCCATGAGGATTCACATATTGAGGTGCCTGAGGAGTCCTCAGAGTCCTTTGCCGTTGAGAAGGGCTTGTTCTTTGGTAAGACATTTGTTGTAATGATTGAAGAGGATCCGGACCCGCTCATAGACACGATTCAGAGCCTGAGCGGGCGGATTGCAGAGTTTGGGGCACCTGACGTTGATTATGCCATCCTCTCCCTCATCCACGATCATCCCGAGGCCACGACCTTGCTGCACTACACCGAGCAGTGGATTGTATGTTCACCAGATACTAATTCTTTCCTTAGGCTGATTAGCTTTGATTAATTATTACCCTATTCTTGAATTTATAGTTGGACTGCCAGGAAGTGAATAGCCTGGACATCCCGATCCAAATCTATCACAAGCCGGTCCTCACGTTTCCAAATCCAGAGAAGATTCTAGAAGGAGTTGTGATTGCCATCAGCTCATACACGAATGCAGAGAAGCACTACATCATTGTGCTCTCCTCTTTCATGGGTGCCGTGTAAGTGGAGATCAGGGCATGTGAGTTCTGCAGGCAGCCTCTACCTATATTAAGTATTTTTTAAATTTCCTCAGGAACCAGCACGTCTTCTCTCGAAAGGGCTCGGATAAGACTGGGCTCCTGGCCTCGACACACTTGCTCTGTCCCACGGCCGGAAATGACAAGTTCCGGGCAGCTGCCAAGTGGAAGGTTCCAGTGGCCAAGGTGGACTGGATTACTGACTGCTACAAGGCCCGAAAGCGGGTGAGCCTGGCGCCTTACCTGGTTACGGAAGAAGACGTTTCCTCTGACAGCAGCGCTGTGATGGTCGAGACTCCGACCAAGCTCCTCCATTCTCGAACGGTAAATAATCTCTACACTACGACTCTACGAAATGCTACTCTGCGGGACCGAAAACATTCAAGCACGCCCTCAGGCTCAGGGCCCGTGACCCCAATGGGACCTCCACTACCGCCCAAGGGCTCCGAAATTGAAGTGAGTCCTGCTGAAGAGGAAGGTAAGGGCACCTCAACCTCACCCTTCGTCAATCCCTTTGACGACCACTCCCTTGGGTTCTCTCCAAGTGAGATCCGGCGGGAAATGGGGATCTGCGGCGTCCTTCCGTCCCCGCAGACGCCAAAGGTCCAGCGCCAGGTCTGGGATCAGCACATGGCTCGCCTCAGAAATTATTCCTTACATAAAGACGAGTCGTTGGACTCCTCGGGAGACCCTCCGCGTGGCATTCCGCCCTTTGACCTCTCACATATCCAGGATGAGGGGCCTCCAGTTAAACTAAACGATTCGAAGGGTGGTGGACTTGAGACGTTGGAAGGACAGCGAAAGCTTGTTGAGGAACTGGAACGCCTGAGCTCCGACTCTCGCCGGCGGAAACGAGCCAATGAGTCCGTCTCGGAGGACGAAGGAATGGATCCGAATCTGCTGGCGTCCCGGAAGAGGCCTCGATCCGACGAAACATTCTTCTTGGAAGGAGAGGTCGGGTTCACGGAGGAGGACCTACGAAAGTTGACGAAGGCTAATAAGCAGCAGTCCGCACTCTCTCGAAAGAGAACTCTGAGCGGCTACGGGTCACTTAAGGTCAAGCGGGTTACGAGCCTCGGGAGTGGTTCTAGCCTCAACATTTCCTCCTCGAGCACTTCGGGAGAGGACTCTTTGGTCGTCCCAGAGTCAGGTTCCGGGTCAAGTCCGTCTCCTCCCAAAGCGGTAGAGTCCCAGTCCGCCGCCTCCATCCAAGCCCTTGGCCTCCTTCTCCAGAAAGTGGTGACGAGTAACCGGGAGAGAGGGAAGGAGCCTAAACGGCGTCCCAAGCCCCAACAGCCGCTCCCGCTCCTCACTGAAGGTCCCATCATCGAGGTCAAGAGTCTGGTCGGGTGGGACGTGGAAGGAGATCCCCTAGAAAAGGCGCGGCTGGAACGGCGGGCCCTCGCTCACCGTGAGCAGGAGGCAGAGGAGGCTCTCTACGCCGAAATGGAGGACTGTGAGAAGATGATTTGTGAACGGCAGGGAGGGAAGGCGGCTGAAAAGAAGAAGAGCTGGGTCTTCCTATTCTCCGGACAGGTCAGCTGGGAACTTGTATTACTAAATATAGGATTGACCCCACTACTACTGCCTTCCTGCTTTTCTCCCTTACACCCTTACTTTACAATTCTCGCCTTCCTTTCAATTTCCTCCCTTCCTGCTCACCCTAAAAATCCTGCCTTCACGCCTTATTAAGGCAGACAGGCAGACAGAAAGGGAAAATATGGCTAAGATTGATTCTACGTATAAATGGCCTGCCTCCTACCTTTTAGCTTGCGGACCAGGAACTCCTCCGGAAGACTGTTGAGGAGCTCGGCGGGAAAGTGTGGATGAGTGAGAAGTTTGACGAGGTCAGTATGTTGGTGGCCTCTGCCCTCAATCGGAGTGAGAAGACGCTCTCGTGCATTGCGGGCGGGAAGCCCATCTGTCATCCTGCCTACATTCTGGCCTCAAAGGAGGCGGGCAAGTTCATCCCAATTGTAAGTAGGTACCAAGAACTCCAGTGATCTTGAGTAGGTCCCAGAGTCCTGAGATTCCTCTTCTTTTCAGGCGGATGAGTTCCTCTGGAAGCCCGCCGAGGCCCGGAAGGGGAACGAGCTGGAGCTGGCTTCAGGATTTTCGTACTGGTACAATCGGATCCGACTTGATCCGGCTGCCAAGCCGTTCTCCGCCTACTCTGTCCTCCTCTGTCCCAACGGGCCCGAGGACAAGATCAAGTACGACTCGTACAAGAAGATCCTGACGGCGGGCGGGGCCTCAGTCGTGGCACCTGAAGACTACGCCCAGGCCAACCTCATCATTGGAGAGCGGAGGAAGGTGGACGGGTTCTTTGAGCGGGCCAGAGCCCGGCCCAAGGTCCCAGTCCATGACACGATCTTCATCAACAATGTGCTCCTGAAACCGGAGGCCGGATCCACAAGTTAGTCCCTACAGAACCTACTTAAGCTCCTAATTTAGTTGATATTGATCCTCGAACTCAGTCCCAAGTGTAAGCTTCAGAATAGTTGAAACATTTCCTCAGAGTGTGATATAATAATTCGGTGCGTGCGTCGTAATTGTAAATTAAAGAATGCTTTTATTGAATACACGCCATTTTAACACATTATATTTCAAGTACAGTCTGCCGGGCGAGGCAATGGACTAGACTTCTGGAATCATGTATCGTCTCCCCGCCTATTCAACTTGAGTCAGAGTTATGTAGTGGGGAGCTTAGTTTGGCAATTACGAAGCCTATGTACTAGCTATAACGTATCTTATAAATTGAGTGACAAATTGACCGTGACAAGAGTCGTATATGTACTTTGGGAATGTGTTGACATTGAGAAGAGTCTAGTGAACTGAATACCGTTCTAGAGGACCAGGGCGAAGGGACTGTTACTCAGGATTACTAAGCTGGTCCAAAATACATCTGCGTAAGTACTTTAGTTTTGGAGGAGGGAGGCCGGGAACATTTTGAGTTGAACAAAGTCCTCGAGTATCTCGAGCAGGAGCTCCTTGGTGGGGGCCGGGTACTGGAGTTCTGGACAGCCCGGCACTTCCCTCAGCTTCTTCCCACTCAGGGCCAGGTGCTTCTTGGACAGCGTGTCCTTGTGAATGTAGGGACTCAGCGGCGTGTTCCCGACGCCGTCGGCCGCACAGACCGTGGCCCAGGGCGACATGTGCGTGTCATTAATCTCCTCAATCACCTCGTTCATGTCCAGCCGGGCCAGCGTGCTCAGGGAAGTCCCCCAGTAGTCATGATTAATGTCGAAGATGTCACTCACAATGCTGCTGATGTGGCCCTGGGTCGTGTCACCAGTGTCAACCACGTTGTAGACCTGGAACCAAGAGAGGGGACCCTTAGAGGAACCTTTCGGCCAGAGTAAAGCTAGACTGTCCAACCTGTCCATGTTTCCCGTGCTTGCAGAGGAAGTATGTGGCCGTGACGAGGTCCGTGACGTGGACCGTGTTGGTCTTGATCTCGGAGTTCCAGGGGAGCTTCATCATTTCCTTGATGTACTTGTAGATCCCGCCAACGACGAGTCTTGGGGCTAGGGGTCAAAGTAAAATTAGGACGAGGCTACCCAAACTGATGAGCTCTGTCTGAGTAGGGTGACCTACTGATCCCATCCCTGTCTCCCGGGCCATAGACGATGGCCGGACGGACGATGACGTAGTTGGTCAGCGTCTTCCCTATCTCCTGCTCCACCTGGTACTTGAACCGACTCTCGTGGTCCCATTGGTCAACCTTCTCAGTCTCCTTGTGCGGGGTCTAGAGGAGGAGGAGGAAGGTCAGAGAATGGGTCTAGAGTAGAAGTCTAGAATCTAGAGTAGTGCCCTTACCTTGCTGTCCGGATAGAGCGTGCCTGTCGAGAACTGGACGAAGGTCCGAAGACTGTTCCCGAACCGACTGGCCAGGTGCTGGACGACGTTGAGACATAGCTTGTATATCCCTTCCCGGTAGACGGGCTCTGACTGGCCCTTCCGGGTCTCCGAGGCCAAATTGATCACGTAGTCAATGTCCGAGTCAATGTTCTCGAAGGCCTTCTCGCATCCGACCTGAGTGATGAGGTTGGCACTTCGGAAGCAGACCTTGGGGTTCCCAAAGACCTCCGTCTGCTTCGGGTTGAGCCAGGAGATCTCGGGCGGCGTCTTGTCTATTATGAAGATCTTCTCGGCCTTGTCCAACAAGTGCTCGACCAAGTGACGACCAATGAAACCGCAACCTCCACAAAATCCAAACCCCCAATTAATGCTTGCTAGTCCGTACTACTTCAAGGAGTCGTAATGATTCCTAACTTACCGCCCAGGATGAGGAACTTTGGGAGCCGCCCATCATCTGGCCAGTCCGGCCTGTCGGAGGACGAGGACTCGGTCTCCTTCTTCTTGGTGTCCCCAACGGAGCCCATTTGGGTCAGAGGTCCCTCTACTAAATCCCCTTGTATTCACTAACTCTGATCTTGTAGTTTGTAGAGGGGAAGTCGGTCCCGGTTCTCCCAAGTACTAATAGTCGGCTACTGCTTTTTCCTCTTCCTCCTCTTCCACTATAAATAAGGCTCCTACGTGGTCGCCAATTCCGTGTATGTAGTCCAGAGTGCATGTGCGAAAGAATAGGCCGGAGTATATAGATAGGCTGGCTGGCTGACTCGTTCCTGGAGCGAGGGAGCGGGGAGCAGCGGGTCCTGGAAATCTAATAGTGACTCCGGTCCTCCTCGTAGACGGAAGACCTTTTTCCGTTCCCTAGCTCCAATATCCTCATTAGAGTTTACAGTACGTAGTGAGCCCCAAACTCCCTCTCCTATCTCCTACTCTGTCCCACCACCAACCCAATCAGCCACTCTTCCTCACAGGAAACCAGGCCCTGCCTATTCAATTAAGCTCTAATTGAGTTGGGAGATAGTGGAGGGAGGCTGAGGCAGAGGAGGGATCCAGATAGGCATCACTAAATCAGTCAACGTGCCCAAGACGGGCATTTCCATGAAGGACCAATCCTGACATTTCCCTTCTTTCCATGCTTTCAGCTCTGACCTCGAGCGTCGTCGGCTACTCTTTTATTGAATTTGGAATATTGGGAGCATCCGTAGTCCCAATCCCAACTACTACTCATTTATGAACTAAATGTGAGCAGCCTACTTTCAGGTTCATAATCTACTTATCTAAAAAGAGAGCAAGGAAACGTACTGACTTTTTTACGACCGGCGCGGCGTAGAGCTTACTCAATAATATGAATGAGCATCCGAATGAGAATGAGGCGGATTCTCAATGAAATGATACAAAAGTCAAAAGCTA
>JAQFZY010001289.1:0-16597 GCA_034696285.1 Hypogastrura burkilli
CAGGCCTTGTCACGTGGGTATGTGAGGGTCGGCAGCATGGGGGTAGAAGACTTTTGGGGGCCTAGCACACCCAATCCCAATCGAGCGTAGAAGTGGGGCCTAATTTGATAAATTGAGATAGAACTTGGATCGGGCTTAAACAGGCCAAGTGTGACGGGCGGTGCTGAATTTAATTTCTTTAACACAATAGCACACGAATCCGTTCTTCTCGGGTCCAGTCTAGAGCCTTGTGGCCCGCGGGTTTTGGTTTTGGTTAAGGGGAAGTTTTTCCTTCCTCCTAGCGCATGCGTTGGAGGAAACGAACAAACTTCCCCTTCAGATCGAGTGACAATGGTTTTACCTTATGTAGGGTTTTATGTATAGTGTATTGCCTTATAAAGAGCTTTATAGCATAGCGTTTCACCTTTTCGAATTTTTATCAGCAAAGCGTCTTTTCGCTATATATCGTTTACCCTCTTACGCCTTATAAATACACCTGGATTGCTTGAATTTCTGCGCATATTGGGTATAGTGACGTTCCGTCCTCCCCCTCGACTCGCACTTCTGGTTACATCGTTATTCGTGTATCTTCCTAGATCTGTGTTGCATATACCTTCGTTCATTTATTCCTATTTTCACAAACATTTTGTTATTAGCCAAGAAGAAACCCTCTGTTAAAGTAAACTGAACCAGCCTAGATAGTTAGGCCTTTGTTGTAGCGACACTTTGCTCCTAGCCAGGGGAAGGCGATACGTCGTAGAAATAAATTAACTCTGGATATGTTGAACTTTAACGAAATTAACTTTATTTTTAAAAGTTGCTTGTTAAGGAAAATTTAAGTTTGTTAAGTGTTATAATAAGGTATGGAAAGATTACTATCAATTTTCACACTATTCCCATACAGGCTACTTGTGGGGAGAGCCAGGAGCGAGTAACGACAAGTGCTCGGACACTTATCGTGGTCCCGAGGCATTCTCAGAGCCCGAGAACCTTCTTATCAAGGAATACCTTGAGGCATCGGATGCTGATTGGACCCTCTTCATCACATTCCACAGTTATGGACAGGTAGGTAGTTCTTTAGGCTCAGTTCAGACGCCCGCGTAACAATTCAGTTCATATTAATAATCCATGGTCATTTTATCTTATTCAACAGTATGCACTCCTCCCATATGGGGACGGTACCCGTCCCGACGACTACAATGAGCTAGTAAGATAAAAAAAAGTTTTTAAAGATGGTTCTCAGTAATGACTAATGACTAACGAGGCTTAAAAATTACAAACCTTTGGCTTAATGTAGTGGACTTTCTTTTAAAAGGCTGACTTACTGACCCACGTAACGTCTAAAACTTTAAGGCCAACCAATCCGGAACGATTCTGACCTAAACGAATCAGTATAAGCTTTGGCAGCAACGAGAACAATTGTTTCAGCAAGGGTCAAGTTTTCGTAAAGCCAGAAATTAGTAGTTTTTGACGTGCCATTATAATTAACTAATGACATATTATTTACCGTACCTGTTAGCTCGAGAAAGCTAACACGTTTGCAGCTGCACTGAAGGGAGTGAGCGGAACCACATACGCGGTTGGAAACTCCGAAGATCTGCTTTGTAAGTTGCATAGTGATAACCGTAAATCATGAACGTTCGTTACGTTTTGGACTTCGAATTATTTTAAATATTATGTAGACACGACTAGCGGCACGTCCCACGACTGGGCCAAGGGAAGCGGACTGTTCAAGGTACCTTTGCTGCCGTTTACCGAATTAATATTATAGTGGTTAAGGTATTAAACGAAATATATATGCATTAATATGCCATTTTATCGATTTACATATTTAGTACGCGTACACAGTGGAGCTAAGAGATACCGGAACCTATGGATTCCAGTTGCCCGCTAACCAGATCATCCCAACTGGGAAGGAAACCTTGGCTGGAGTTGTTGCCTTAGTCAGATCCCTCTAAAAAGCATTCCTAAAAGAGTTTATCCCCGAAGTCGATCCAAGAATTATACTCAACGTGAATGCTACATATATTCGAATTGCAGCCTCTTTTATCAGCGTACAAACTAACTTGAAAATTTGAACCACGAAACAATAAAAAAGAGGAAGAGTCCTAGCTTTGAAATTTGAAGCTAAATTCTCGCAGTTGCGGAAATATTGCATATAACGCGAAATCTAATTTTAATGTTCATAGATACTCAAAACTCAAATGATGTGCAGTTAACACATTTAAATACATTTACTAAAATCCTTTCGCCGTTGATGGAAAATAATGCTTGAAAATAGATATTTTTACTGGCCGCTAACCTTGAGCAACGAGACATTACATATTTCGGCACCAAACATTGATCACATAAGTATAATTATTTCGAGGCACATAATTGTGTTGAATGGGATTAAGCATAATACTGAGACAGCACCAGGACCTATCTAAAATGGAGTCTGCAAGTTTGACAGGGACAGTGAGGGTTCTTGGGGGGACCAGGAATATGATGCCCGGGCTTCTTTAAACCTTTAAGAACTTGCCCGAACTTCCCGGCTTCAATCTCCTTAACCCGTCTTGGAACTTCAATGCTACCGAGGCTGCTTACGCTGATAGGTTCTGAGCCTATGTAAATTGAACAGGAAAATTAACAACCTGTAAGGTGCCTATCAGCCTCTTCTGGAATGTTTACGATAGACACTAAAATACGTTTACAGGTCCTGTAAAAATCGTCCCACGTCATATCTTCGAATTTTTTTTGTTCCTTGGTGTTTATGAAATGACCATACTAATGTTTGCTCGGATTAAAAAAGGTAGTAGCACGGAAAGTATAAAATTTTCACTTTTCGTTAAAAAAATTAACAAACCCTTGACTCCAGTACATCTTTTGACACTGAACAACGCTAATGAAGACAGAAGGACGCTAAAGTCATAGGTGGCTTCCGTGACCCACAAAAGCGTAATCGCAATGGTCACATGGGAATTGGATCCTTTTTATGAAACCTCTGAAACCTTCCATTAAATTAGATGTGTTGAACAATATATAATTAGGCACGAAAGCCATAACTTGACATTCCTAACCTCCGCAATGTTCTCTAAAGGCAAAGGTAGAACGGGTTAGGGGGCCATTTTCCCCGGGTACCTACGACCTTTTTTGAACCGAAGATTTAAACCATATGACCCGAGACCGGAACTCAGAACCAAGAACTCACCTTGTTCTTCCGGGCCTGATTTGGGAAACACGTAGTCGGCCCACCATTGGTTCCCGCTGTACCCGCCCACTGGCCTCATCTCTAGCCCCTCCTCTCCGCCACTGAGCGAGAGATCCTGGGAAGGGGACGGGCTCTCCTCCTTTAAGCCCCTCCTCCAAGTCCCGCCACGCTGGAGCGGGAAGGTTGGGTTCCATGCCCAGAGGCTCGAGGCGTTTGACGTGAGTGAAGACTGCGTGAGCTCCCTCGAGAGGTTCCCAATGGATGAGGAGGGATAGTCGGAGCCCATCCCACTGCTGCCGCCGCTGGGCGGGGGGCGGAAGATCCCGGACCGCTCCACCTCAGTCTGGATCAGCTGTGTGAGGAGTTGGACCTTGTCATTGGTGGAGAGGCGGTGGGGAGGGGGCGGGTCCTGGCTCAGAGCTGAAGGGGCAGCGTGGAGGGGCGGGTGGATCTGCTTCTTGCTCTGATGGCGGATCTTGTAGTTCGGAGACTCAAAGACGGTTTGGGAAGTAGAGCTCTGGGAGGAGGAGTCATCTGTCGGACTCGAAACCTCGGACCCTGTGCAGTAGACGTCTATGTGGATTGTGCGGGGCTCGTTCCTACATATACATATGTATGTATGTAGTAGTCAACGATACAGAGTTGAGTAAAAATACTAGGGGTGTACTATTTAAATGCCTATGAAGTAGACATTCGGCAATTGAAAACTAGGAGGTACGTTGTACAACGGGTAATAAACCGTTGGCAACTGGTAAGCATAAGCATACCCAAGGAAAGGAACAGAGCGCCATCTTCACATTTAGATGTGATGTTTAGTGACTCCTAAATAATCGACGCCAAAACATGGTTGACCTTGAATTTAACCTTGGTTTTGACCATTGACCCCAAAAATTAAATATTGGATGGAATTTTAGGAGCAGACAAATGAAAATAGTTTTGGAATCCCATGAAGCAATTGTTGACATCTACCACGTCAACGGTAATCGTAAGGTCAACTCCAGCGGTAGAGGTCAGTTGTCTGGCTCTATGCTATATAGCGTATACCAGTTAACGTTTCGGTTACCTATGACTCACTTGTTTCTGGACGGACACTCGTTGGGCGGGGACGACTTTGACCTTGACCTTTGCCTAAGAATGCTTTTGGGCGTTTTGACCGTGTCCTGACTGACTGGCCCATTTAGTACCGTTGAGAAGCTCCTGCTCCTTGATTCCCTGCAATTGGACGTCTGTGTCTCTGCATCTCTGAGACACGTGACTCTCTCTTCGCTCCAGGCCCTTCCACTACTACTGGTCCCCGTTGGGATTGGCTGGGCGAGCGTGATGGAGCAGGTACTCTTGCACGGTTTGGCAGGGGGCTCTGTTCCTCCACGCCGTGGGCTCCAGCTCTCGAACTTCTGTATTCCGCTGGCGAAAGGAATGACCCGAGACGGCGTGGCCACTTCGAACCCCTCCCTCTGCCATGAGTAGTCAAAGGCCAGTGTGGTCTCAGTCTGGGAGCTTGGGGCCGGGACGGGGACTCTGTGGGTTGAAGTGAAGGTGTGGCCGGGCCGGGTTATCGTGAGCTGGGCATGGACGCACCACTCGTCCCCGCCCACGGCGCCCTCTGCCATCCTCTAGTTCTTAGGCATAGGACAATATAGGCTCACTGGCTCACAACATTTTTGTGCAGGCACGTAATTCCTGAAATCGAAATTAGGATTAGAGGAAATTCTCAAATTTCTGAGCACGGGGGCTTGTTGGCTAGTAGTAAAGCTGCGAACAGCTCCGGTTCCGGTTCCGCTGTAATCTGGTTTTGCTCAAGCTCCGGCTCCAAACTCAGCGGAGTCGGCTCCGGGTCAGGCTTACTATTATTAAAACAAAAAACATGTATGTTAGCAATATAACGGGAGGAAACTGGGCACCGGAGCCGGTTCCAGCTCCAGCCGTCCGTCACGGCACCAACTCTGTTCCTCATGCGATTCCGTGCATCCACTTTTGAATCCCTTTCTTACCTATGAAACGACTCGTGACTTAAAGTCTAATCAGTAGAATTTATTACGTTTTCCCATTGCTGTATTATGACCTTAAACTCGCAAATTGAGACATTTTACACTGGCCGTTCACTGCGGGTCACTTCACTGAGTTACGGATTCTGGGGCACAGCTAACTATAACCGGAAACTCTGGGTGTCGAATATTTTGTGCCGTACATAATATCCGGGCCGGGTGTCTCCAGAATCGGAAATATCTTGTGATTATAACTATAACCGGCTGTCGGGCACTAGTAACTGTAAAACTAAAATACTCTGTACGTAGTATGCGTATACATGTAGTAGAGGTACTCAAGAAAAATTGAGGATGAGCCAGACTTGAAATTGAGTCTGGGAGCTATTTTCGTCTCTGATTGCATTGTGTTTAGGAGACCGAGTTTCCATTAGTCCCATGGATCCCATCCCATCCCATCCCCATATTATCCATATCCATACGATTCGGATTCTATTTGGAACCGTATCCGTAATCCCATTAGAATTGGTAACCTATAAATGCTTAAGCGTTCGGCTCCTGTTTAAGCATGAATAACTATTGCCGTTTTGTCAGAATTCAAATAGTCAAACCGGTTGGAGACGTATTCTGAATTGTCATATATTATGATTTATTACTTATTACCAATTGAGGTTCAACTTCAACAATCTGTTCAAAATTAGGTACCGAATCAATTGGGGCGAATAACACATCTACCTTCTTCAGGACTTAAAGAAGCCCACAAATAATTTTAAATTAAAAAACAAAATTTTAATTCAGTTTAAGTCTTAGATCATGGACCTTATTTTTCCAGCAGCTTCTACTGAACCACTTCATTTCTTAAGAAGAGCGTAGATTTCTTGAGCACGCTCTTCACGGTTTATATATGCGTTTGCAAGGAGGTCAAGAATCTGGCCCGATGTTGCTTGAGCTAGTTGATCGACATCCTGTTTTAATTCCAATTCGGCATCCGCAAAAATCGCTTTGACTTGCCCAAACCAATCCCTGGCAATATCTTCAGTCAATGTCCGTTGACTGATCTCTTTCTTAATGTCTGTAGATGACAGCCTGGTCTTCTCAAGCGCAGTGTCAAGAATCTGTCCGATTGTTTTACCAGCCGGTTTGTTATCCTCCTGGGCAATTCGCTTGACCTTACTGATGGCGGTTGAAGTAAGACTAAAAATCTCGTCGACTTTTGTCCGAACGGCATCCCAGTCAATGGCTCCCGGACTGTGTTTAACCACGGAGGCTGTTCCACCGTTACTGAATTTTACCGCTGGCCCTAGAACATGTCCGAATACACGAATTGACCGCACGGAAACGGAGGCGCTTTAATAAATAATGCTTTGAGCCTATCTTCTGTTAAACATAACTACAATATAATAGTTGGAATTGTGTCAACTTGCAATAACGCAGAATACCGATAACCTGGAAATACTGCACGACAGGAAGCTCAAACGCTTCGTCACAACTGATAGCGGCTGAAATCTTGACGTCATCGTCTTATAGAACTCGGCGAAGGAGGTGGCGAGATGGGACAATTACAGCTTATATGTACATATTTATTATTGGAACTTTCAGTGCAATATTACCGATTTCTCATTTGGATTTGCTGGACTGACTGTGAACGAGATATGGATTTTTCATGCCTTGTTCGAAGTAAGAACCTAGAGCATTCTTCTTATGAAAATATAAACTAAACCTGCTACCGAACTCACGGAATACATTTTGTATACTTGAAAATATTTAGTCACCGGAAGGTTTCGGACCCCCTTGGGTGGGAGATGCGCGGCCTCCCTGCTGTTTTGTAGTGACCTCTTGTCCACCATTTTTTGGCGGAGGTTTCTTCTGGACGGCCCCTAGGAAAGTTAATCTAAGCATTATATTCCGTTCTGATATTTGTCTGAAATATATTTTGTCCATACACCATTATCCTGAATATTAGAGAGGTAGTCAGTGATAACTTTGACAGGGCAAATAGAAATGAACCAGGAAACTTACCTGGAACAGAAGCAACGACAGTAATACAAGCGGCAATGATCAACAACATAGAGTTCATTTTCACTTGCTTGGCCTCGGCAGCTGAAACTTGTAATTTGTAAATGTCGACTATGTAGCAGTCTGAGAATAGCAACGCTTGTAGCTTTTGCCTGAACATAGACATACATACAGAACTAGCACGTTACCCGATTCTACGGTCCGGGGGGAATGGGCGGAAACCCAAGAAACCAAATTCGGCTCTTCGGGTTCTGTTGTGCCCGTCGGAACCTGATACGACCGCTATTGTCTCCAAGAAATAGAATTAGGCACCGGAAGCACCAGTAGATCGAATTCTGCGCCGTCGGAACCACTGGACCCGTGCAAACGCGATCCGACCGATATTGTCGTCAAGATATCGAATAAAGCAAGTCCGGCACCACTGAGCCCGCGCAAAACCGTACTAAGCGCTATTGTCATAGAAATCGAATTAAGCACAGCGTGCACACCTTTGCCCGCGCAGATACATATTTACCTTTGTTGTTTCAAAAAATCGATTTCGGCGGCGCCGGAACCCGATCTGACCGCTGCTATTGTCTTAATATTTGAATGACGCGCCGCCGGAACCAATTAGATCGCCCATATCCGATCTGAGCTCTATTGTCTTAAATGAATTGAATTACGCGCCGCCAGAACCAACGGGCCCGTCCAAACCCGATACAAGTTCTGTCTTAAGGAGTTTGAATTACGCGCCGCCGGACCCAACGGGCCCGTCCAAACCCGATCCAAGGTCTATTATCTTAAAACATTTGAATTAGGCGACGCCGTCCCCATTGGGCCCGTCCAAACCCGATCTGAGATCTTTGGTCTTATAGAATTTGAATTAGGCACAGCTGACACACTCTAACGTGAATGGTTTGGCTAGGCTACCAGCACAGGCACTTGCCTGCATGCGGCTGACTCCTCGCATACCCACGTGACTTGTTGCCTGGAAAAGTGCGCATGCGCATTCTTCCATGCCTGACCCCTTACACAGCCACCCGACTCCATGCTGCCGACCCCTGTGCAAGCGATCGCCAGTTCGCTTTCCACCAGGTACAATTATTTTACGCCAATAATTCCATGCTTGTTTCAGGCGAATAGTTTTAGCTAAAATGTGGAACAGTTTATGGTATCACTCATCCGCTTCCCTTTATCAGTAGTTCCAGAGGTGATAGCGGACAAACATACCCACAAACACCCAAACCTACGATTTGATGTATAAGGATAAGCTGTTTTATAGTAGCAGTATATATTTGTTAAACTTTTATAAGGACGCATTAACTTTATGGAGGTCCAAATGTACAGATAATAAAATAGGTTGAATTAATGAAGTAGTAAATTTTTATGTCCGGTAAACGTAAATTCATAGTATGTCCTGAACCCTGCACAATATGACGGAGTTTCTTATAGTGCACAGTATGCTGCGTCAACTTTATAGAGCCATTATTTGATTTTTTTGGAATGCGTCTAACAGTCACGTTTTAAGTACCTACGGAATACTGCTGTTACATCTTTGTCTCGACGCCGGTCACCAAAACAATTGTATAGGCTTTGCTAAACCCAAAGCTAAAATTCTATGGGTGGTATGAGTAGTGGCAAAGGTATATCTTAGGGATGCAAAAGCAGCGTCACAAAAGTGAATACATCCTAGTGATTGTTATCTTAACTATAAAAAATTACCACAAGCTTTGGTTTGTCCAATTGATCCTGATTCCAATTCTCAATCTCAACCCAGACTACGAATACACGTATAAGATATGAGCCGAAGGCGAGGAGGTTACTTGTTTTAAATATAGTTTTATATAACGCTTCAAATCGTTCGAGTTTATATACAAGTGATGCTTAGTAAACTTTGCGTTGTGTAATTAGAATTTACATATATCATTACGTTCTATGGTTACGGTCTAAGGTACTGAGTTTTTAAGAATAAAAGTGCTTAGTCCACTGCATAAGTGGAGCCATGTCTACAATTTTGCTTCTCAGAAGCAGCCATAAAGCCAGATCCAAAACTTTCCGAAAATCGGTTGTGTTTGGATTTTTTAAACGGTGCTTCATTGATCTTTTTTAAAAGTTATTGTATAATGTCCTTCGCGTAGTTAGTGTTTATATGCATATGATTATCGATCTAACTTATATGCTACGCGTTGTTTACTGTGAGCTTACATATAATTATTGTAAGTGTACGTGATCCGATCGGTACATGCTTTCATCGGATATAAAACCTTCAATTGAAAAATGTGTGCGGTACGTATATTTTCCGCATTTTCTTTATTTATTTACGCAATCTCTGTTGAAGGAGAAAAAGATACGTATACGCTCAGGGAAAAATGTAAATATCAAAATATGAAATGATGTAAAAATAAGTTGATGACTCTATTTTGTAATTCGTTGAATAAAATATTCAAATTTGTTAGTTCAAGGAGCAGATAGCACAATCTTTGGATAGTGCTCAGAACGGGACGAAGCTGGCTCTGGATCATTTTGGAATACCTTCATCTCCAACTGTTCAGGGGAATGGGGACAATAGGGGGAAGATTGATGAATAATAGGAAGAGGATCAGATGCAGTTACTGCAACTGCGACTGCAACTTCTTCTACAGCAGGATGCAGAGGGGATGGTTCTGGGTCCAGTGCTAAAGCGTCGGGTCGCCTCATCTCTTCAAACTGGATTTCCAGTTCGGCCTCAAGCCTTTCGAAATAAGCTGAAAGGTTTTCGAAATCTGGTCTGGATTCTGGCTCAGGATTCCAACAGCTTCTCATCCTCTCGTACCTTATCGACAAATTCAAAGGGATGTTATTTTCAGTTATTTTTTCCACCTACGTATTTTCTCTTACGTCGAATCGCTTGCAAAATCTGGCTTCCCAAGGCGCTCCCCACTCTCCAAGGATGCTTTAACGGTTCCATGGGAAGAATAGTTTGGGTGTGAGCCTAGTGACCACATTTCCCATAAAGTGACCCCATATGACCACACGTCGGACTTGACTGAGAAAATATTGTCCTTGAGGCCCTCCAAGGCCGTCCAGTGGAGTGGACGCTCCCCCTTTGAAAAGTGATTAAACCATACACTAGCCTCAATTATTTTAAATTGTAAAAGTCGAAAAGTTAGGCTGTGCATACGCCCTCTCGCTTCTTGTATACGGCCTTTCCGTATAAATTCCTGGACAAGCCGTAGTCCCCTATCTTTGCAACCTTCTTATCGGTCAAAAAAACGTTTCTTGCGGCAAGGTCGATGTGGACGATCTGTTATGTAAAAGAGCGGGTTAGTGTGGCTGGTCAAATTATGCATAAAACGATGTTCAGTTTAACTTAGTTATATAAGAAGTGCGTAAACGTATACTACCTAAGTGTTGTATATCGAATTAAAACATTAAAGAATATTCAAAGTACAACTAACGTGAATAAGTTGGACTAGCCAGTTGTTTCAACATTACGTAATTGTTACTAATGCCGCCATCACCGCTCTACCTTATATGCTCCCAAGAACAGCATTCCCTCTGCAATTTCATGGGACCACTTGGCAAGGTCGGGCTTCACAACGGCCGTGCCATCTTCATTGGTTCTCACGACCAAACTCTCCTTGTTTCTAATAAGATGACTTTGCAAACTTCCCGAATGACAGAATTCCATGATCAAGTAGATGTCCACTGATTAAACATATGGAACAGTAAGCACAGATACCTGATTTTCTCCAGCTAACTTTCTATCCCGCAACATTCATGTATAATATTGCTATTATTTACTTTTCTGAAAATCCCTCGTGGAAGCCCCAATGAAGTTAACAATATTTGGATGGCGCCCGCGCTCTGCAATGTACATCATCATCTTAAGCTCTGAGCAGATCATCTGGAGGCGCTCCATGTTCTGAGTCTGAGTCCCAGGCTTTAGGGTCTTAATGGCTACTATGCCGACTCGGAGCAGTTCGGCCGAGATAACAATCCCAAACTCCCCACCGCCAACCACCTGAACTGTATGGTTTCGAATTGAACAAGAGTTGATAATTGTAATCATAATCGCGAATTAAACAAATCACCTTTGGTCCATTCTCTCTTCTCGATCTCATACTTGTTCGTGTATGGAAGGGCCAAGGGTCGCTCCCGTCCCTCCTCCGACTCTGACGGCTTGATGCCACTTCGAAAATCTTTCTCCAGCCTTATTAGCTCCTTGTTCTCCATTTTGTACTTTCGCACGAAATAGATAGAGACCAGCCCAAGTGCTGCTAAGAAGGCCACCGAGCATATGATGATTATGGTCACTGTTGGGGGTTCTGGGGAATACAATTTTTTTTTCATATTTTTCATAAAGGGAAGGAAATAATTAGTAATCTAACAACAGTAGCTTAACCTAGTAAAGTTGGGTATAACCCTAATTCAACAGATGGATTGACTTTGATTTTCCATCTCAACATGACTTACTATTGACTTTGACGTCAAAGAGTACCGATGCCTCCTGCCCAAATCTATTGCTGGCAACACAGCTGTAGATCCCGGCTGAGTTAACTCCAATTTCAGGGATAACGTAAATGCTTGTAGCGACTTGGAGGTCGGTTGACGTAAATCTCTGTAAGAAATAATTGAGGAAGTGTATTTAAAGTTCTGAATAAACTTGAACAGCAAGTACTATAGTTGACAAGTTTAAGTACAAGGCTACACTTACTTGTTGAGTCAGCGTTTTATTTCCCATCTTCCAGGTAATGAGATTCGGGGCCGGATCCCCTCTAATGCTACAAGTCAGCATCTTGTTCATGTCACCAAAATAGAACTCATGCTCTTGTGTCGGTCCCCCAATCGGCCGTGGTCGCTGTACAGCTGCGAATTGAAATCTGACTTAGCATTGGTTGTTCAGCGAGAACGATTAGTAAATGGCTTTCTAGTTAATTCGTTCCGTTACTACCTTTGGGGGTATACGGAACAGTCAAGTTGTGAGAGCCTTTGAAGTTAGTGGCGGTGCAAGTATAGTTCCCATGTACGTTGTTGGGGGGCTCAATTTGTAAGACGCTGGTTAGGATCCTGCAGTTCCCGACGAGGCAATGTGGACTTGGTTCAATTGCTTCTTGTAGAATCTAAACAAAATACATGTCAACCTGTTTAAGCCTGACTGATAGGTACTATATACGTATCCAGTACATGTAAAAGAAACATGTTTCATTTCTGAATGAGGTCAATTTACCTTGTCATCTATAAACCATTGAACCTTTACGGGAGATTTCGAACTGACATTGCACATGAGTTCAGTGGCGTCTTCTGTATAGCTTTCTCTCCCTTTTACGGACATAACGAGAGGCGGACTGCTTTCTAAAATGGAGAATTATTTCGAAATGTAGTACGATTAGTAGTCACGATTGTATTAAGTCTGTTCATGACTGCCCAAAACAACTCAGATTGACTCTGAATGTATTACACAGTTCGGCTAAACCTTAAGTAAGCCAATCAGACCTAACCTAAGGAATACAAATATAGCCAAGCCTAACCTAACGAACACAATTCACCCGAACTTAACCCAATGAAAGCGAAGCCAAGATCAAACTTAGCTTGAACAACGATAATCTAACCTAAATCTAAGTTACAGCATATTTGTGGCGAAATATTTTTGGTACAAAATACGGGGCAATCTTTGGTGTACTTAGAAAACCTTGTGTTGTGATTAAAACAGTATGCAAACTAATATATGAAGAATTACAAGTTTACCAATTATTCTGGGTGCTGGGACGGTCGTCTTTTCCCAGGCCGAACTCTTCCATGACGGGGCATAACAGGAAATTGATTTCATTCCAACGTTCATCACGGGACAAAATGTTGAGACCATTCGGGGCGGAACTTCGGGCCCGACTCTGCTTTCCTCGTCAAGTGTTAAGTAAGCTACAGCGTAAACAAAATTAGTAGCTAGGATCCAAGGAATTAATTGAAAGTCCACCTTCTCCAGTCTTGTAACTTACATAGCTCATCTTCTGTAGAAGTTCCATTGAGCCAGTCGATGGTCCAGGTCGTGCCCATTGCAAAGCGATAGACTGAGACTTCACACAGGAAGCATCTGTGCTCTCCTTCAGCGGCCACCTCCAGCCCTTTGAATAATACGTAGTCAGAGGATCGCAAGCGTTCAAATACCTTGGTCACGTTGAGTTCTTGAGTCCCGTTCGGATGCTCGATGACAGTGTATTTCCATTTAGTTGTTAGAGTAGCTCTTCCTTCGTTCTGAAACCATTGGGACCCTTCGTAGGCGTACTGGGTCGAGAAGAGCAATTGCTTAATGTTATCTTCCCAGACCACGCCCAGGGCCGTCAGCTTCAGGGTGGAATTTGGTGGAGCTGCTGCGGATCCTAAAACATTCCGATATGGGGCTATACCCGATACAATATACTCTGACCATAATACCATAAAAAAATGTGTTTAAATTAACCTCGTTCAACAAAGTTCCTGTCTGAGACAGCAAAGTAGTAGTCGTCATATGTAGTTTGTTCCACTGAGCCAAGGGGACCCTTAACCGTTGACTGACATTCCAGGATAAACCCAATTTTAATGGGGCCGTTTGCAGGTAGGATGCCTGTTAGGCACTCACACTCTGCCTCAGAACTCACGTCTGGACGCTTCTGGAAACAAAATCGGAAATGAGAAGTTTAATGACTTTGTTCCTGGGCCCAAACACTCGACTTCTTTCACCAAATCTTACCCTCTCTTTCAAAGTCATATACATTTGTTACATATTTGTAAGTAAACCTCATTTCCGGCTACGTTGGAATCGTTATCATCAAGCTGAGAACAATTTATCGTCACGTATGTTGTGCCTGACACCCTTATACCTGAACTGTAGGGCTCAGAAAGTCTCATTTTCGTACTTTGCCAGGATGAGCCGGAATCACTCTAAAATAGGTACAAACAAAATGTTAATTATGCATCTATTGTTAATCCATCGATAGTTTCTACAACATTGCCAGCTAAGACAAACGTACCCGATCCAGTAATGGTTTATACAAGGCGGACGCCATTTCGCTGCTACTGGCGTACAGCCTGATGGAAGGGTTAGTAGCCTCACTAGGACACCCTTGGCAGCGGGCGTGGCAGCAGGAGACGGTCTGCGGGTAGACACCGTTCCCAAAAAGTCTTGGTAAAAATGCGTTGGTATTCTTGTGCATGACGTCGTTAGATATTCCTGTTACAAATTAATATTGATTTTCCCCCACAATAACACATTCAAATTAAAGTTTGTTGATCCCTTGTATGGAGTCTACCGTCACGGTCAGGGACTAGGACCACGTACACTGGCTCTTCCCGCTCAACAAGGGTTGTTGTGCTTAGAGCCGTAGTGCATATCCATACTAATTGTGAGGCCTCTGGTAGTTCCGCCATATTGAGCTTGAATCCAGCAAAATGGTCCGCCACAATTGAACCATTAGCTTGAACCTGAACAAAGCCTTGGTCACTCTGTTTCTTAAAGTTCTCCAACGGCTGTTAAACACGACCCACTATTAATGCATCATCTTTTAAACTCCAACAACTACTAGATATACATATGTAGTACATTCCATGCACTGTCATACCTGATGAAGAAGATACAGTACATCTCCTGGCTTGGAAAATCCGCATGGAAGCTCAGCCCAGGCCTCAGCTTTATATTTCATGTTAAATATCTTCCCGGCATTAATCATGGAGGGCTTGTATCTTTCTGTAGACATATCGGAATTTAGTGTTCACCAATGAGTTCATTTTATATTTATAACCAACCCGTGCATAATACAAAGCTCCCAGTGATAGCTCCATTTTATTATCATTCTTAATTGACGTTATAATTATCTGTAAGTATATCTACAAATAGTGCAAACGCCTTCTTCCAGTGGGAAAGAGAATCAACTAGTACCAGAAAAAAAATATATTCACCGTTACAATATTAACTAAGCTCACATCATGCTTGCATAGTTACTGAACTGGACAGAATATGAACCTTATATGAACGTCCAACATTCAGAGAACTATGTATATACTTGGTTAATATTCGTGTTCTTACCTTCCCAGTACACATAGAAGCTCTCCTGCCGTTCCTCATTGTCAACACAGTGGCAGACATATTTTCCACTCAGTTCGTTTGAACGACTGAACAGGGTCAAGTGGGCCACGTAGCGTGTCAGGTTCTCTGGCCCAAAGAGGTCACCACCTTCTCGTTCAGTCACGGAAATGTCCAAACCCGTGAAAACGTGCTGCACTTCTTTCTGTGTCGGCAAATCAGTAGAGACACACTAATTTAGAAGGCATAACAGTATCATGGAACCTACAGGATACATGAGCATAGCGTATCCAAGTGTCCATTTTTGTTCTACTACTTTCTTACTGAAGAAAAATACATGATAACCTTACTCGGAAAATTAAAAATCCAATTATCTGATGAAGCCCTTAGAGAAGGTTTCAGGAGCGACGCTAGCTTTCAGTTTGGGAAGGGGTGTAAAATGAGAAATGTTCCCCAGCTTGACCTGCCAAAAAGTTTATTTTCAAAGTCTTCAATGAAACAAGTGAAAATTGGGATAACAGTTAATGTGGATTTCAGTGGCGGTTCTAGGTATCAGCTAAGTCGGCTATAGCCGACTTGAGGTTTCAGCTAGCCGACTTGGGATTTTCGTTATTTGAATTTGTGAAATCCAAATATTGGTCTTAATCTCTCAGCTGACTTGAGATTTATGTGAAGCACGATTACTTTAACAGCGATGTTCAGTTAAATTACATAGGCAATTAAAAGTCTCATTTCCTAGCTCAATGAGTGAAAGTATTTATATTTGTATTCGTGAGAGAAGGGAACCTTGTAGTTTCTTTTCAGCGTTGTTAGACTTTGTGGTTACATCTGGAATGGCCAAAGTCTAACTCAGCGAAGGCTAGGGTTGAGCTGTATTCTTAAGTAGTTGTTGGCCGTAACCAACACATCGTTAGTGTATTTATGTATTTACGTTAAAATAGTTGACTTTAAATGGCTTGCTGTGATTATCGCATGAATTAAAAAAAAATAATTATTCTGTCAATATAAGACGCTTGTGCCTTCAAAACTACAGGTAATCGAAGTGCCTAATCCTATTTGTTTTTTAGTGTCGCTAAGTGTCAATACGGAATCGTTAACAATTTACCGCGGGATCTAGGGGATCAAATTTTTGATCCCTCAAAGTTCATTAAAGAAAAATTATTTAATCGCAGCAGGTTTAATATGAAAATGGCATTATCAGTGACGTTTATTGCGAATCTGATGTCCGTTTATTTAAAAAAAAAAAAACTAAACTCACCGAATAATCCGAATTTTCAGAGGTCGCACATGATCCGAGTAAGTCGAAAATCATGCCTTTCTGTTCAGAGCAAGTATCTTGTTAACAAGTGCTCTTGCGAGCGCTTGCGTGTAGCCCTACGTGCTACACGGAATGACGAATCACTACCGTGAAACGAA
>JAQFZY010001290.1:0-16586 GCA_034696285.1 Hypogastrura burkilli
TTTAAATACATCAGCAAACAATGGGCTTCATTTCACTTTTGTGATTCATTTCACTGTAGACTGTAGTCATACGTTTCACGGTGGTGATTTGTTTCACGGTAGTGATTCGTTTCACGATAGTGATTCGTCCCCCGTTAGTGATTCGTCATTCCGTGTGGCACGTAGGGCTACACGCATGAGCTCGTAAGAGGACTTGTTAGGTATAAGTATTATAATTTCGGCTTTTTATTCATATTTATACATCCATATGAAAACATTTCGTGCATAGTATACATACATACATATGCTACTGTACATACATATATGTATACAGACAGCCACTTATGACTATGACCACTATCAGAATCAGTTCACAATTCACAACTTCACAAGGTATGATTTTGTATCTGTTTTTCAACAAATGCCACGGGCTAGGTAACTAAAAGCTACCAATTGACTCTGAATTCGCAACAATGTTTACAGTGGATAGTGTTCATAGTCTGAATATTTCTGCTTTTATCACCTGGCAAATAGGCGTCTCGGTGTTTGCAAATCAACGCCTGGAATAATACCTATTGTTTTTGGGCTTGGAACTTGGAAGTCCTCCAACTCCAATCCATATTCCATAAAGGCTTTCCCATTTCAACAGTAGTAAGTACCTAGTATGAGTATAACGATAACATGAACATGTATAAATGTACCATACACATAAACCATTCACACTACAAGCAACTAACCAAAAGTTAAAGGCTAAAAACCTTCGGGGTAGTGGTAGGGGTAGTATACCGTGTGTACGTGTACACCATTCACCCTGGTGTACACTACAATATATAATTGCTGGTGTTTGCCCAGTGTTACATTACACATACGTACATTTGAGTATTATTAGGTACCACAGAGTTCTAAATTAGGTGGTTTGGGCCGGGGCTTAATACAAACCACCTAATTCAGAACTCTGTGGTTCCGAAGGATCTGCTCCCCCCCCCATTCTTCGCCTAGCGATTGCGGGGAAACAGCAAAGGTACGCTAGAATGAAAGACGTAAAAAAACCGTTAAAGGCAATTCCATGGATGCGCTTAAATTCAAACTTCCATTTTTCAATTTCTTCGACCCGAAAACCTTCAAAAACTACCTCGACGTGTCGATTTAACCGACTTCCCATGTACTTAGGCCTCCCATGAAATTATTGTAAGCCATACAATTAGCTTTCAAACAAACTTAATTTGACCTCTGTATCGCAAAGGACTCGCTGAGATATCTGACCTTTTTTCTAACATTCAAAAGTGATTAGACGCATATTATACATAGAATCTGAATTTACCTAATTTATTGGCAATGCTGCACTAATTTTAGATTGATAATGATATTGTAAAGGGTTGATACATATTTAGCAATTTTGATGTTACATGGACGTAATTAGCAAACCTTTGACGTCGTGAGAAATATGAATGAATCAAACGGGTTTATTAAAGCCAATCCAACATACTGTGATATGGGCTTGAGTTATGCATTACATAGTTTTATGATGACGATAACTATTGTTGTGTCTATTCTTTATGGCTACCAATTTGTCACAGAGTTATCGATCATTAGACACGAACTTAGTGCCTTTAAGTTAGATAATAAATATAAATAGTAGTGATTGTGCGTGATCGAGTTCTCGTTCGGCTCATTCAGCTTATTCACGATTCAGAGCATTCGGCTCGTAGCTCATTCCCAGGATCATTCGATCCCATCCCATCCCAAACCGAACCTCAGATCCGATTTTTTCCGTTTGTCTCTGAATAAAGGGTGGTATTTAATGCTACCCCAAAAATATTGAACTTGTCCCTCAAAAGTATTTAAATTTCAAAATAACGAAGGTAGAAGGTAGCCGAAAACGTAATAATCGGGTCCCTCAAAAAAATTGAAATTAGCCAAATAATTATTTAAGCTTACCCAATCAAAATAAGTCACATGATGTAATAATCGAATGGAATTAATTGATTTATATAATTCATGTAAACCAGCTGTACAGTACCGTATAATATACAGTGAGGTTTTCAAAAAAGTGAGCCGGTCCGCCGGATATAATTCGAGCAGACCAAACAACCTCATGGTAAATCAGGTTAATACAGGTTTCACGTAGCCCCACTCCTTTCCCTCGTGCAGGAGAGGTGGGACTAGCTGAAACATGTATGGGAAGGATCGCATATATAGGATGCAAATCGGTATTTACCCCCTCCCCCTGTAACTCCCCATGAACCTGCATTGATGACCCCAGAAGGTCAGTCGGGGTCTATTCGACTACCATGGCATGTGACGCATCAAATTCGAAATTCCGTCCGGAATTCGTTAACAGCAAGGAAGAAGTACCAAGGAACTGAATAAAAAATTATGCGACATCGTAGACGTAGACACATACAACACCACGTCCATTGACCTCATTTCTTATCTTAAGTCTGTTTCACGGTGCTTACAGACGTACTACACTCACACTGGAGAGAAGCGACACGCTCAAACCGGCGGTAGGATTAAATTGTTATCTGTTTTGTCTGACTTTATTTTTGAATACTCTTGATTTTTGGTCCATTTATGTTTCTATGTTTAATATGAACCGTGTAGTCCTTCCTTTATTAATCCATTTACATTTGTAAATAAATTCTGGGTTTTCAACCAAATTATTCTTGATAAAGATGCAGTTCGGTCATACTGTTCTTCGATAAAAAAAAATCGATCATATGTCCATTCGGTTAACTGAAATCGATCATATGTCCGGGCTTCGACCTGATAACCCTATGTATTTACTTTTGATGTATGCAACTATTTATACTTTGATTAATAACATAGGGATTTAGATACCCGTACTACCTATATAAAATGAAAAGTAAGTGTAGGATAGCTGATAGCTGTAGAATAGTTTGTTTTGAATGTCCAAGCCACCACCAAAAGTGTAACACTATTGGTTAATGTAAATAAATACCGAATCACCGCATGTGTATCATACAGTGTGTAACAACGCTGATAAGGTACTAAAATTCGAATCGTTTAAATGATTGGTAATTGTTGAAATAAATTAGCAACAAAATTAATTATAGATGGTATTTCTTTAATATAATTAAGTATTCTATTTCAAAACTAGATTCGTGAATTCTTCAGCTTATGGGTTTATACAAGCCAAATTCAAATTAGTTTGTTTTCTTTTATTACTGAGCTATAAGGTCAACTGATCGGCTAAAAGCTACTATGTACATAGAATTAAGATAAGGCTCAGCTCAATCTGAAATAGGTGTTAAAATATATATTCCGTTTGCTACAGGACTGGGATCTCACATGGAACACAAACAACCCAGACTTTACATCTTGTTTTGAAGATACTGTCTTGGCTTGGGGTCCTTGTACTTGGCTCTGGGTATTTGCCGCCTTTGATGTGTACTACTGCTTGAACTCTAGGAAAAGTATTCCGTGGAGCCCTTTAAGTGTCGCGAAATGTGGGGTCATGATTGTTCTCATCATCCTCCAACTCTTTCTCCTTGGGATTGGGATAAGTAGTGAAACCGGGTACATAGTGGACCTTCTTACCCCAACAATTCGAATCCTCACATTCGTAAGTCAATATCATTTATAAGAACAGACAATCACCGTAGCATACTGGTACAGCTACCTACTACATGACTTGGTTCAAATTATTATTTGTATGTTATAGGGACTAGCATTGTTCCTTATTATTCTCTGCAAGAAAAGGGGGATCCGCTCTTCTGGTATTCAATTTCTATTTTGGACCTTGCTAGTATTCTGCGAAGCATTTGGATTTCGAAGTGCCATTATTAAAGTAAGGAATAAAGGCGGCCTTTTCCGGGCGTGAAGTACGCTCTCTTATGGCCACGAGCCATAATACTGGTTTCGTGATTTCCTGGTTTCATGCAACTGTACGTACTGTATGTTTATTCAGAGTTTCCAAGATGACAGAGAAATGTATGTGTTCATCATTAAGATGGTATTTTACCCGGGTATCATTGCCCAGTTATTTCTGCACTGCTGGGCAGACGTGCCTCCACAGTATGAAGAGAGCCCGAGACCACAAGTGGTTGAGGTGAGTAATGCTGTTTTGATTATTACTTGAAAGCTTTTGTTTGGTTCGCGTTAAATTGCGTAACTCGCAGTTAATGTATTATAATATAACCCGGCCCTTTGCCCTCTCTCATTTATGATATTGATAGAGACCGTGTCCAGAGGAAGGAGCCTCTTTTCTATCCCGTATTATTTTCTTCTGGTTTGAAACTCTGGCCTGGAAGGGGTATCGCAAGTCTTTGGAATACACGGACTTGTGGGATTTAAATCCGGAAGACAAATCCAGCTCATTGGTTCCAATCTTCGAGAAGAATTGGCTGAAATCAGTGAAACTGGCAAAATTGTAAGTCGATGAGTATATGCTGGATAATTTAATATTACGAGTAGAACTTGGTAACTGTTGAAACGTTCCGTTAGTATTCCGGAGCAGAAGGCAACGTTCAGGCAGAGAACCGGTTCAGTTGACTTCAAGGAGCCCAGCAGGCCTCAAGGAGTTTCTGGAGGAAAACCAGAAGCCAGTATTTTGCCAACGCTAATAAAAGTATTTGGACCAACGTTTTTCTTCGGCTCGCTTCTGAAGCTCATTCAAGATCTTCTGACCTTCGTATCACCACAAATTCTCAAGTAATGTTCCATCTTACGGAGTGTTCCTTTCACCCTAATTTTGAGCTTAATCACTTTATTTGAATTATTTAGATTACTGATCGCCTTTGTTGCAGACAAGAATAACGGAAAGGGAGACGAATGGAAGGGGTATTTTTTTGCCGGGCTATTGCTTGTGACCTCAGTAATTCAGACACTTGTTCTGGGCCAGTATTTTCACCGAATGTTTCTGGTTGGGATGCGCATGCGCTCAACGCTTGTAAGCTGCATCTATCGGAAGGCGCTGCGTATTTCCAACTCGGCTAGAAAGGGTTAGGAAAATACTTTAGCAACTTCTATGAATCGGCTAATGTCTATTGTTTGGAATCTTACGAGTCTTTTTTTTTTAGAGTCAACTGTAGGAGAAATCGTCAACCTGATGAGTGTTGATGCCCAGCGTCTGATGGATCTAACAACGTACCTGAATATGGGTTCGCTTTTACTTTTGTTTATCTTTCCAATGTTACACGTGCCTAACATCGTCTCGATACGTTTCTCACAGTTTGGTCCGCCCCCCTTCAGATCTCGTTGTCTCTCTATTTCTTGTGGGACACACTTGGGCGTAAGTTTTGCGGTTTACTCCTTGCCACTAACGTCTCCTCCAGAATATGGATGTTTATTGGAACAGTTTCTTTTCTTTCTTTACCATTGTGCAGCTTCTGTTTTGGCTGGGCTTGCTGTCATGATTCTTCTTATTCCAATAAACGCGGTTATTGCCTCAAAAGTCAAAACATTACAGATCAAGCAAATGAAGAGCAAGGATGTGCGAGTCAAGAAAATGAACGAGGTCCTTTCGGGAATTAAAGTATTGAAGCTATATGCTTGGGAGCCGTCCTTTGAAGCTGAAATCATGAAAGTTCGTGAGAAGGAAATCAAAGTATTGAAAGATGCCGCCTACTTAAATGCTATAAGCGCATTTATTTGGACATGGTATAATGTTATAAAATATTCTATGAGTTGTAATTTTTGATATAGGAAAATTTTTCCCACTTGGTCATCGATTTCCTTAATTTTTGTGTATCAATATTATTGTTAAAAGTTCGTAAGATAGCATATTTATTTTCTTCCCACGTCCTAGCTCTTATGGGTGGGGTGGGACTCTAAGTCGAGGATTTGAGGCTTGACAAACAGTGTCGCTTTTGAACTGCAGTTTTTGAATTATGAAATACATAATACTATCCTGTGAAGGTATTAAGTTAATCCCATTCGCTCCCACTGCCCGCTCCTTCTGGGGATTTGTAAGGGCTACTAAATACAAAGAACTGTAGTTCAAAAGCATTCATAGTTTTTGAAATATACAATTTCGAAATATTGTCATTTACCCCATGCAAAAACCGCGGTCAGCGGCCAGCTGAACGTCTAAGCGACAAAAGCTCAGATACGCCTTCTGGGGATTTATAATGGCTACTAAAAACAAAAAGCTTTAGTTAAAAAGGGGTCTGAGTTCTTGGGATACACAATTTCAAATTATTGCCATTTACGCCTTCCAAAAATCGCCGCAAGCGGACAACTGCGTTTTTAAGCGGCAAAAGCTGAAACGCTTATTCTGGGGACTTATAAGGGCTACTAAATACAAAAAGATTCAGTTCAAAAGTGGTCTGAGTTCTTGAGTGATACAATTTCAAAAGATTGCCATTTACCCCTATTTAAAACCGCCGTCGGTGGCCAGCTGAAGGTTTAAGCTACAAAAGCTGAAAAATCTGTCTTGGGATTTGTATGATCTGGCAGATGCAAAAAAAACATCATTCCGAACTAGTCATTTGTTCTCGGGAAATTCGTTTACCAAACCCCTCAAATTTTATACTTTGAGCCCATCCCCACCCACAGGGCGTGGACGTGGGGAGAGAATAAATATGCTATCTTATGTACTTTTAACAATTAAAAAAAAATAAGGAAATATTTGACCCAGTAGTGGTGGAAACTTTCCTATATCAAAAATAACAACTCATATATAATGTAATATGTATTCTATGTATGTAGTTATATAATATTATATTCAACTTAGTGCACCCTTTCTTGTGGCAGTCGTGACTTTTGGAACTTACGTATTGATTGATCCGGCGAATATATTGAATGCGGAGAAAGCCTTCGTCGCTCTAACTCTGTTCAACATCATGCGAATGCCCATGAGCATGGTTATATAATATTCTATACATACTGTAGGTATAATGGAATATATATTCTATATTATATATACAGTTACACAATACTATATTCCAGGGCCCGATGATTCTAATCTCAATTGTCAATAGTAGTGTGAGCCTGAAAAGGTTGAATCACTATTTAAATGCCGAAGAAATTGACCCAAACGCTGTAACTCACTCGACTGAGGAGGCGGATCCGATTGTGGTCGACCGCGGAACCTTCTCGGTAAGAATTGATATTTGTTTCGGCAGGAAATTAGTGGCGCGTTCAAGTATCATAAAAACTGTAGAAAAAGTACTCAAAAAGTAAAAATCATTTCAGTGGGAGAAGGGAAATCCTGTTTTGAAAGATATCAACTGCCGGGTCAAAGAAGGGTCCCTTACTTGCATTGTGGGTGTCGTGGGGTCTGGGAAGTCAAGTCTATTGTCGGCCCTTTTAGGTGAAATGGAGACAGATACTGGTCGAGTAAATATGAAAGGTCGAGTAGCATATATGCAGCAGCAAGCTTGGATTCAAAACTGCAGTCTCCGCGATAACATTTTATTTGGACTTCCCTTTGAGCCAGTCAAGTATGACCGTATAATCAATTGTACGGCTCTTCAGCCTGACCTCGATATTTTGCCCGCTGGAGATAATACAGAAATTGGAGAAAAGGTGGGTTTCGTATGTTCCAGTCTCTCCCGGAGTAAACGATGTGGCTATCCTAGTAATGGTTTTGCTTCTATTTCAGGGCATTAACTTAAGTGGAGGACAGGTAAGTGCATGGTTAGGATTTCGAAGGATTGAACCAAGTATTGTAATCCTTTTTTTGCTACTAATTAGAAACAACGGGTAAGCCTGGCAAGGGCTGTTTACAACAACGCGGGTATGACTATAGTATACTAATTTAATATTATTTGTAGCATTCAGGATTTTTTCTTTATATTTGTACTTACATTTACGTTAGATATTTACTTGTGCGACGATCCATTAAGGTACGTTGAATATTATTTCTATTCAAGTCGAAAGACGAAATTAGTTCATTTATGAAATGGACATGAATTGAATTTTGTAGCGCCGTCGACGCTCATGTTGGCTTGCATCTATTCGACAACGTCTTGGGTCCAAAGGGTCTTCTGAAAAAGAAAACCAGAGTCTTAGTGACGCATGGAGTGACGTTTTTGCCACAAATGGATAACATCATTGTTATGAAGGATGGCCAGATAAGCGAGAGTGGAAGCTATAAGGAGCTACTCGACAAGAAGGTAGGTATATTTAAATGTCTACTTACATATAATTTGGAAAGTGACCAAGCACTGTTTTCACTGCGACGTAGGGAGATTTTGCTGAGTTCTTGATCCAGTACCTTGGATCTGAGAAGGATGATAATGAGGACGAGAGCATTATTATTCAGGACCTAGAAGAACGACTTGATAGGCGCATCCTTCCCCGCAAACGGTCCAAAGTCTCTGAGAGTAGCGATAGTCCGTCGAAAGCGTTTGGTCGCCAAATGTCTGTTACTTCCCAGGTATATTTAGAAATGAAGGGTTCGGACCACGGAAGGCCAGCCTGCATATTAATGTTCCGGCATAATACGTAAACAGGAAAGCGGGGAAAGGGAGTCGCCAAGGCGTAAAATGAGCAAGACCTTTGAAACAGACCTTTCTACAAAAGAGAAGTTGTTAGGGCAAGACGGAAAGGAAAAGTTGATTGAGGTTGAAAAGTCGGAAACTGGAAGCGTGAAACTCTCAGTATATCAGCACTACTTTAAGGCTGTGGGCTGGGGCATGACGTTTTGGGTTGTTCTCCTCCATTTTTCTTTCCAGGGTAAGGTCGGAAAGTATACTAACCTCCATCGACCTTCTATTCCTCTTATAGCTCTATAGCTATAGTTTTTGATTTTTACATTACATAGCATTCTCTGTCGGCTCCAATATTTGGTTGTCGAAGTGGTCAACTTCAAACGAAGGGAAAAATGTATCTTCCCAAGATACTAATGAACGTGACTTATACCTTGGAGTGTACGCTGGACTTGGGGTTGGTCAAGGTACTTCCTTGGAACAGCGTAATATTATTACGTTTCCAATCTTGAAAAATTGCGACACTGAGACTTTACCGAATCCTATATTTCAAGATCCTATCGGTACAATGTTATATTTTTTCCTAAACAGCCCTATCTGTTCTCGCTGCGGCAATTGTGATGGCTCTGGGAACTCTACAAGCCGCGTCCATCCTTCACTATGGCATGCTCGAAAGAGTCTTAAAGAGCCCAATGCAATTTTTCGACTCGACACCGGTACAATTTTAACATTAATTATTACGTATGTTAAACCAATTTCTAATTCTTAAGTAATCCTCCAATTATTTATTTCATCAAAAGATTGGAAGAATTTTAAACCGATTTGCCAAAGACGTCGACGTTTGTGACAACGTACTGGGAATGAATATTCGTAGCTACCTCAATTGTCTCTTCACTGTAAGTTAATTCTAGAATGTTATCAACCATCATTGACCGTGAAGACGTGTATTAATTTACAGTAATTCACCGCTGTCGGCTCTGTTCCATTGTGGTTTTGTCTGGATTTAGGTATTGTCAACATTGTCAGTAATCAGTTACAGTACCCCAATATTTCTTGCCGTCGTTCTGCCAACTGGAATCCTGTACTATCTCATTCAAAGATTTTACGTAGCAACATCAAGGCAACTAAAGCGGCTAGAGTCTGTGTCCAGATCCCCCATATACTCACATTTTAGTGAAACGCTCACGGGGGCGCCAACAATTCGAGCATATCATGATCAGAGCTATCGGTTTATACAAGAGTCTGAGTTCAAGGTTGACCATAACCAAATAGCATACTATCCGTCTATTGTTTCAAACAGGTTAGGAAGAGAAGAGTAGTTTCTAGAGTGGAGTAACTGGACTGACTTAAGGGACCGCGTTCATTTTTTGGCCCATTTTAATCAGGTGGCTAGCCGTGAGGTTGGAGACTATAGGAAACTTCATCATATTCTTCTCAGCCCTCTTTGCAGTCCTTCAACGGGAGTCAATGGATCCGGGCATAGTTGGTCTATCCGTTTCTTACGCTCTCCAAATTACGCAAACCTTGAACTGGTTGGTCAGGATGTCGAGGTGAGACCATAATAAATTATGAATATTAATAATAAATTATGAATATTAATAATAAATTATTAACAAAAAATAGCGACGTGGAGACCAATATTGTTGCTGTGGAGCGCATCAAAGAATACCAGTGTGATATCGCCCAGGTTCAGCTCATACCCTAATTATACCGTACCTAATGTTTACGCAGACATTTAATATGGATTCCCTCCGTAAATATTGTAGGAAGCTGAATGGGAAATTAAGGAGAAGAAGCCTCCGATGACGTGGCCCGAAACGGGGGCTGTAACTTTCGACAAGTACCAGACCCGGTACAGGGAAGGCTTGGAGTTGGTCCTTCGGGATGTGACCTGCAAAATACAGCCAGCCGAAAAGGTTTTCAAAATCTTAGATATAGGAAAACTCTCCGCTTACTAACAAGTTCTGTCCCTAGATCGGAATCGTTGGAAGAACCGGTGCAGGGAAGTCCTCCTTAACTTTGGGTCTCTTTAGAATTATTGAGGCGGCTGGGGGCTCCATTTCCATTGATGGGGTTAAAATTGGGCAGTTGGGCTTACATGATTTAAGGAGCCGCATTACAATAATTCCACAAGTATAAACAGTATAAGTACTATCGTGTAGTGTTAATGCCTGATTCCGTAATGGGTTAAGTTCCTCATACTAATTTCCTCCAGGACCCGGTGCTGTTCAGTGGAAGCCTCAGATTCAATTTGGACCCGTTCGAGCAGTATTCAGATGACATAGTCTGGCGTGCTCTGGAACTCGCTCACTTACGGTCCTTTGTAAAAAGCTTGCCGTCAGGGCTCCAACATGAAGTGAGTGAGGGCGGAGAGAACTTAAGGTAAACATGGAGTGATACGACATACGACACCTTAGCTAACAATTCCTTCACACTTCCTAATACTTACCTTTTTTTTTAATTAGTGTTGGACAGCGCCAGCTCATTTGTTTAGGTAAGATCTGCTCCATTGTGCTCTCCATTCCAATATCTAAGTATTTTCCACACTTACATAAGTATATAACTTTTCTGATGGTTTTCCAGGGCGTGCTCTTCTCAAGCACTCGAAACTCTTAATATTGGACGAAGCGAGCTCTGCCGTAAGTTTGTATTTAAAATTTACTCAGGAATTAAATACTGAATGCTCAATATTGTCGAAGGTGGATTTGGAAACTGACGATCTAATTCAGCAGACTATCAAGTCGGAGTTCAAGGACTGCACAATTCTCACAATCGGTACGTGATTTATCTGTAAATTTTAGCACTCTTTAAAGGAATATCGTGCTATCGGTGTCTAGCCTCCATTAGTTGCGCGATGCCGGCTACCTTTTTGTCCCAGCAGGCCTCGCGCCTGAATAAAATAAAATAATTTTGTCCCTTCTAGCTCATCGCTTGAACACAATCATGGACTCAACCAGGTTAGAATTTAGCAATACTAATACAGATGTCAGCCTTTATTTTCCATAATGAACTTGCGCGAAACATTTTCTATTTTCAGGATAATGGTTTTGGACAAAGGCCTGATCCGTGAGTTTGACACGCCAGAAAGCCTCCTCCAAAACAAGGAATCTATTTTCTATGGAATGGCCAAGGACGCTGGACTTGCATAAGAACGTTTCTGTACATAATAGTATTATCACACCAGCTCACCTTCCTCTATGCTGTTCTCCACCTATTACATCTACTGGTGCCTTTACTCCAAACTAGACTAGATAAATAGGTACTTATTATTTAAATTATTATACAACCTGCCCGATGAACCTGTTTAGTTTTTATTTACAACTGGTAATGGTAACTGGTATTTTTCAATAAGCTTCACGGACTTCTAGGCAAAAAACGTCCATAATAAACTATAGGATTTTATCAGGGTTCTTTTCGCGGGCAACTACTACCTCTGGTGATTGCTCTATTTGATTTCATGATAACTAATAGTACTTAACTTTAGTATTACCTAGTACTTATAGTAAAGGCTCACAAGAATTAAAACACACGTTGGCCTTCAAGGGTGCCTAGATGTTTTCTTCAATCATTCCTTCGAGGTTAAGTTTCTTAAGCTCATCTTCAATCGCTTTACAGACAGGAGCCTCAAGCGAATCAATAATTTGCTTTCTAAAAACATTGGGAATAACGTTAAAAACGGCTTCAACAATGTAGTCCAGAGTCCCTGCACCGTCCGACAGAACGGCAATGTTCCCAATATCCAAATCCACTTTTTCCATTGACGGAAGCTTGTCGAGATTTGCAGGCTGTTTTAGCCTCACTTCTGCCGTAATGTATTCCAAGTTGAATTCCATGACGCCGTGTCGAGAGAGCATGTTCTGCATGATTCCCAAAGTCCAATTGTACCTTCCTAAGTATTCAATGCATGGTTACTACGTATATCAAAGTTCGAGGGACCATACTGTTTAATATCGACTGTTGGAAATAATTTTAAAAACTGGAAGCCCTATTTTGAGAACTGAAGCCTCAGCGATACGTATAAATCCCATAAAATAGGATTCCTCGGATTTGAAAACACGGTTTTCCGCTTCTACAATTATTTCCACCAACAACATCCATCTCTTCATACAAACAGATTTTAAAATTATGATAATATTCTAACCAATATATAATTTCAATCGAATTTGGGTTCGCTTTTTACACGTTCAACAATACAGGTCGTATTTCTAATTAGAAACTAGAAATAATTAGAAGACGTAGTTAGTCGTTCCGAGTTAGCGTGGGTTTGTCTGGCTAGTCAAAGGCAAATTTTAAATTGTAAACACAACATTCGACTACAGGGGCGTAGTGCCCGTGGGATCCGGATACCCCCAGAAATGTCAGCCAGAAAGTAATAATAGCCCGCACGAATACATAGAAAGAAGTAATTTGTTAGGGAAAAAAACGCGAATATTTCTGTATTTCACTACTTGTCCTTCAGCACAAATTCAGATAATGCCCACTCATATCTCCCAAAAATAAGACAAAAAAATACATTGGCGTTCTGTGGGTAAGCTATATACTGTGGGTTTAGACCCTCAAAAAAAAATTCAGCCGCGCGACGCCCCTGTTTGACTAATAATGTCAAATCGGCATATATAAACTCGTAAATATCTAATACAATACGTTTTTATGTTTTCCCGCTTCACTATGGAAAATTGTCGGGCTAAAAGTGTTACATTTTTCGGCCTTCGGTAGGAACCCGTCCCGAGTCTGAGTTTGAGTTCACCTAAAAACGGATGAGGACCATGTGCCAGTTGTTGTAATTTTTTTCGAATTCATCATGACATGGATTAGGAGGTACGCATTGACCTATTTAACTACATACATATCTATGGAGGTCAACCACCCTCTGGTGTGTATAAAGTAAATGGCTTTTGAGTAAAAAAGCAGGTAGCGAAAATAATTACGCTACCACGGCGAGTGATTGACAAGTAAAAAAATAAGAAGGTAAGTACATTGCAGGATACGTTAAATGTAGGCCGTGGATCAATCCGTGTCTAACCTTTTAGATTTTCGGCTCCTAGATGTAAGGTGACGTGGACGGCATTTTTCTCAAATGCAATTTGAATTTGCCCTGTCCTATGAATAGTTGAGAGCCCATACAGCACTCCGCCCGTCAACTCGAAAGTTGACCAAGATTCAGCCTTGTAGTCCGGAAGAGTGAACGGGTCCATTCCTCGCTCCCGAATTAGGTTCCTGAGCACAGAGAACAGAAGATGGTTCAAGATAAAAAAACGGATTACTAAAAATATTCTCATTTACCGTGCAGAAGCAATTGCCATATCAATGGGATTAATAGAATTAGGGAATTGCTGTGGCACACTCCGAGCTTCTCTGTTTAATACTCCGAGCAGGTTTCCTAATAATATAATAAAATAAACAGTTTTATCTGGTAGTCAGTACTCACGGTCTTAATGCTACTGACAATTGAGTAAGGTGAACGAAATGCTCATAATTATTGTTCATTATTTTTTAATAATAGAGACTTTTTGAGGATTTTAACCCACGGTAAATGTGTTAAGGATATACGTGGTCAAATAAACTCAAGGTTGTGTACTCGCGCCAGACTACCTTTAGTATTTCTGAAGTCTATATTATTAAAAAATGAACAATAGCATACTCTGCCCGCAAGCGCTAGCGAAACAGAGTAAGCTATTGCGATCGAGCATGTCTGTCCGTCTGTCGGTCTGACTGTGACCTTTTTTATTTAATTGGGCGAGAATAAATTATTTATTTTCCTTTGGTTGCCATGCCCCCCTTACCTCCCACTTTTGCCAAGACGCCGTATACATTCATTCCTACATAAAATTTTTTATTCACAAAACATGGACGAGAGTAACTTTTTTTTACAGTAAAATTACCTGCGAGAGTAACTAGCCTGTACTCATACCCAAGGACTTGGAACATGGGCGGGAGTAATTTTTATTTTCTTTATTTTTTTTTCAAACTAAAATTACCTGCGAGAGTAACTAATAAATACTCTTACCCATGCTCATGGACGGGAGTATTACTTTTACTTTCCTTATTTTTTACTGCAAATAAACATTACCTGCGAGGTTAAGTACTGCATACCTCTTACTCACGGACTTGAAACATGGGCGAAATTTTAAAGTAAAATTACGATAGTAACTACTACATACTTTTACCCACGGACTTAAAACAGGCGGGAGTAACTTCAATATTCATGCAGTAGTGCAGCCGCGTTTGTTTTTGTATCAAAGAGTTAACAGGTTTCAAGACAAAAGTTAAAAATCGGTAATGACGTGAAAATGCAGAGAATGCTCTGCAGTGGGATCGGGACATTTTGGCCACAGTCATTTTGGCAACATACTAAAAATCACTAAAATTGTGTTGCCAAAACGGTCATACAGTTTTTACCACACTTAGTTTATGTTGCCAAACAGGTATTACTTTCCTTAACATAATAAAGTTTTGTAGCTAAGGTACGTAGATAAGGCAAATCATACATAATTACCATTACCATATCTGGTAAAGTAAAGATAAACTTTTTCCAAGAGCGTAGACAGATAGGCAAGAGGAGTAAGTCAGACACTCAGTTCCCGTTGAAGCTTGAATCATGGCTGCCTGCTATACTAAAGTCGTAAGTCAAGTTGGAAAAAAAGAAGAAAGCTATAAGTTGCCATATTCGGGCTAAATATATTCTAAGCATTGTACTCTATTGACTTTTGGAATGTCTGGCATCGAGTGAAAGCTGAAATACCAAAAACTTCTAACTTCGTCGAAGGGTACCAGAGCGCACTGAACAAAGCTATTCGGTGCGCCAGATTCTACTGTGGAAGTTTCCAGCTATCTTTGGACAATTGCAACAGAAGACAGAGAAAACCTTTACAAAGATACAATGGCCGGGTGTTCTTCCAAAATTGCAGGCAAAGAAGTATAGACGGCTAAACCACCAACATATTTTCTTATGCGAGGCCTAAGAACGACAATTCAAACAGAAAGCTTTCGAAACTTGGATTCTCAAAGTCACATTGTGTATTCCAGACCAACAGCAGTAATTTTATCTAGCAATTGTACATATTGTTTCTATGATTTCCAACTTTTTCACTTTACTTTACTTTTTAGTTGTTGCCAAAATGTCACTGACGTTTATACCAAGTTGCCAAAGTGTCCAAGTTGTCAGAAGCATTAAACGCACTGAATTTTGAAAATTTTGCCAAAATGACTGGCCAAAATGTCCCCAAACCTCTGCAGTTTGCGGTCCGCAATAGACCAAGGCCACATTCAGGATCCAGGTAGTGCGTGGGAATACACCCGAGTAAAAAAAAGATCCGAAGGGAGTCCTCCTTCCTCCCTCATTCAAAACAATGCTAAACTACCCGTGCTAAATATTAATTATACGGACGATTAATCAAACAATCGCCTAAAAAATCAGCTTAACACAGCAAAAATGTATCTTTGTGCACCCGTATTTTTAATTAATTTACTTATAATTATAAACTAACTTATTTAGGGGTCTAGTTCCCTGTATCTTTTCCCTGCGTGAGCACGTAAACCGCCGTGCTGTTTCCATAAAAAAGATGGTAGACTAAGCGTCATTTCACTGAAGAAGTATTATGTCTATATACAAATAATTTTAGGAGCACACTAATATTGCCATGTAGAAGCCATTCGCAAAATTGTGTGGTCATATACTTTAAAGTTCCAGAGATATTGAGTTCCAAAGTCAGGAAAAGTCCGCTGCTAAATGAATTGTGAGCCTTGGAGTATACTTTCACCTAATTTGTTGAGAGGAATTATGAGTGAAGACTGAAGAAGCTCTTTTCTGAATGTGTGGCCCTGGTCTTTATAGATCTCTTTCTACAGTCCATACTTTTTTCCTGTTGCGAGGTTGTTTATTAGTGTCACGGTTAACAAGACGCAATTTCCGAATGAAAAGGTAAGTTTTCCAAGCCCAAACAAAACCATCTTGATAATGTATAACAACACGAACAGACTGTTTGTTTAAACCTAAGTTCATGGTGCGGTGTTTTTCGGTCTACTATTTTCGGTTGGATAACAGGACGTTGTCGCCGTGAATACAGTAGGTAACCAAAGACGTTTTCGAAAATTTAACTGTTTCGAGTGCTGTACTTTAGAGAGCCAAATACTTAGGGACCGTCCATAAAAGACGTCCGTCAAAAAAGGGAGGGTGGGGGTAACAGAATTCGGACAAAACCGGAAAGCAGG
>JAQFZY010001291.1:0-16581 GCA_034696285.1 Hypogastrura burkilli
GTGTTGCCTGAGCGGCAGAAAATTCGGCTGCAGCGTGCCGCGTGCTGCTGTTGCGGCTCAGTATAACCAAGCCTTAAGTCTAGGCACTATCCCTTTGTCGTGATCCCCATTCACCATAACTAAGTGCCGTCCATTGTAATATTCTGATCATTTTGTGCCAAGCACAGTAGGCTGTGGCTTTGGTTCGAAGTACAGAATTGCCAACAGCAGCCACATGCATCACAAGATCTGAATATTTTTTATGAGCTTGGACTGACTAAGTTAATAGCTTGAGGCAAGACAACATTATTGACTCGTACCTACGCATTTAACACTGCTTGCAAACTACATGCAATGGTTCGGCCTGTGCAGCGCTTAGATAACACCAACTACATACACAACAGCAGGCATGACGTATGCTCTTACAGGTAGGCTGGTTGACATATACGTAGATCTGTATGCTCAGTTGTGAATCTGCTACTTGCAAACCTATAAGAAGAAAGATATTTCAAAACTATTGATTGCCTAACAGCTAACAGAGAAGTGCAGTGATGTTACTCCTATTATTCTTGTTCCACTCAGCCAGTTTTATGAAGCAGATACATGCTGGCTAAATATGAAAGACTGTCGCGATTCCCAGCGGCAGGCTGTGATATGAGGGAGCTCTTAAATGTACTTATTGCGTAAGTCAGCATAGCCTAAATAAGCCAGATAAATCCAAGATAATAAAACGATGCTTCAAAGATCATTTTCTTCCAGATGAGCTACATTCATCATACACTACTACTTATACAGTAGTAACTGGCGAAGGAGGTGTATTTTGAGCATTATTTTTGTAATTTCTATACTGATAAGCGGAGCTACATATCTCTGCTACACACTTCAGGCAATACTGCATATTTTATGTACATAGAAACCCCAAAGAGGATTTTCTAGGCTTAGAACTCAGGAGTACCTTGCTCTGTAGCCCTCTCGTATCGTGTAGAATATGCCAGGTGTAAAGGTTTCCGGTTAAATGGAAACCACAGTTGATTAATCGTCACATGTAAGTCCATATGCACTTGTACGAATAATACACAAAAAAAGTGTGTCATTTCAACAATTAATGTGGGTATATCTTTCCTAAAGTAGTCTTTCTATGTGTATCTAGGACTTTTGAATTCGCAAGCTCTATTATGACAAATTGAAATACTCATATGTTACATCGTCCTTCGTCCTGTAACGGTCGTTAGCCTTTAAGTCATTTCTCATAATTTGGAGTGTTAAAATTAAGACTGGTCTCTGTGAGCGTCATATTCAATAATTGAAATGTCATCATGGTTTCGTGTTTCTAGTTTTCTGGGTTTTTCTTCTTTTACCTGTAAAGATTGTGGAACTATCTAAATAAGAGCCGTTTTGAGACTGTCGGCATCCATTATCTGAATATGCGTCGCAGCCACAAATTACCCGTTGCATCAGTTGATTTAATTTTTTATTATCTGAGCAATTCTCACGATTTGTTTTATTGTAGTTTTTAGTTCGAGTTTGGGCTGGGCTGGGCTGGTTAGTCGTAGTAATTCGAACAAGATTTAAGTAAATCTAAAAGTACTGTTTCGTATTAAATATAACTAGTATTAGTTTAGAGTATTTAGTTAAGTAGTTAGTACATATTGAGAATGATATTGTATGATATTGATTTTGGGACATGTTATAAAACGCCATATTCGTTTAGCTAAACATGACGGTGAGTATTAGAATCGAAGCAGACAATAATTTAAAATGCTGAGTAATAATATAAATGCACTTAGCCGTTTATGCTTTTAAATAAAAAATTAACAAAGTAACGTGTATCACGGATCCAGTTAACAACAAGCCTTGATGACGATGAACTTATGAGCTTATGAGTTTTATCGAGAATCGGAAAATCTGAGATAGCAACTAAGCAGTTACTGTAGTAGTTGTTCTCACAAATACATCGTTATCGTAACTGGCGATACAAATAATTTTGGCTGAAACCTTTGAAGTATAATGAACCTTTATCATGAAGTATTTTACTACCCGTCGTCGTTGTTAACCAGTGTAGTCTTAGTTCACAATACAAGTTTTGTTTTCTTACCTGGTATCAAGGAAACGCCAGCCACATAACTTTTGCATGAAATATTTTTTTTCTTTATATTGAAAGGAATGCCGGTTTTGAACGTAAAATATGCAGCCTGTGATTCCCTAGGTAGTTGACCTTTTCACTGGCTCACACAAATAATGGAGAGTCGACATGGAAGCAGGGTTGCTGATGCAATTATACCTGCCGGCTTTATTTTCCCCTCGTTAAATATATTTTATATATATTATGTTATATATCATTGCTATATTATGCTCATCCGAAAAATCCGCCGATATTGATTATCCTAGTCCGGAACCTAAGTTAAACTAATACAAGTTTAACTTAAATATTCAGATGTATGTATGTACCACGGCGTATGGAATTTGCATAGTTTCAGTTTGTATTTGTAAAATCCTTTGGATTATATCTGCATAGACGAACACTCTTATGTGTAATTTGTAATTTACTTTTACTTTAGATGAGTCCAGTTAATAAGGATATGATATGACTGTTAAAATAATTGGCATTGATAATAATATAACATGATGAAAGGCGTATACATATATATAAGTACAAATGAATTAGGTATTTATTTGAGAGTTTTCTTGTTGAGATTAGCATGGAATAAAGTACGATCCTTTTTATTCTCGTGTTTCTTTTTCACTCTTCATGATCCGCGAATCCACGGCTACTTAGTATTACGCATGAAGAAAACTTGAAGCTTGTCTCCTTCGTTTACCAATGAATTCCCTTGACCTGTTCGGCAGGTTGAGTTCGCCTCAGGTCAACATTGTGTATGCTCCTATGTACATAGGTGTGTACCAGTGCACGCTGTAATTGGTCGTGTTTTGCATTCAAATTCAGTGTGTGAACCCGAGTCGTTGTTGTGCTTGTTCAAGAATGTGAGGTTAACTGTTTACTTGCTGCGGTTTCATTTGAAAATCATGATATAATTTATTCCCGTATGTATAAAGGAAGCCAGAGGCCTACACATATGTGTCACATAATGTGGGTTTTTCTTGTTACCAACTTAGACTTCCAACAGCTCATCAGTTCTTTACTGTAGATTGGGATAGGCTTTTTTTCAACTTTTCGGAAATATTGTATCCGTCGATATAATTTTTCGCCGGTTCGTGTACTACCGTATATTAATAAATACAGACATACGAACACTTTGTTCAAGTGAGAAACTAATTAAAGTTAATATGAATATGCGACAAGTTACTTATAAACCAATAAATATAGTAACGACTTCAAGGGGGAAAGAGTAGCATTCACTACTTCCTGAGATAATTCCAGCCTAAATTCTCACCTACCTAACTGCAGTAGATACTATGCATATTACTATCTATCCGATGTTATTATACAGAATGCAACTGTATTTGTCCTCAATCCATTTTCATCATGGCTAACTGATGATTAGACTTGCTGCTTTTTATTGTAGTTAAATTATACCAGTATTTTTTTTGCCATCGAAGGTCAATTTGCATGCATTCAGTATATTCTAAAGGCAAATGTCCTTATTAATTGTCGACTATTGAAACATTTTTTTACTGGCTGAAGTAAAAGTGAGAGGGGTTGCCCTTCGCCGTCCATTTGTATTTTCTTGAATAGAATAAAGTAGGTACGAGTAGGTACCTCGAGCTAGGTTGGTACTTTGGTACTAGTTACCTTCGATTTGGATTCTATGTTCTATGCATTACAATTCTCTGTCATTATTATTCTGTCTAGTCCTTCCCATTGTTTCATTGGATATATTAAGATGAGATAATTTATTTGTTCGCATGAGGTTAAAATAAGCGTGATTAGCTATTGCTATTAGCTATATGCGTCACTATATCCTAGTTGTAATTGAAAAGGAATTTCATATCCTCTACTCATATACTATACCTAACTATTTTCCTACTTTAAGCATAGATAACAGCAGCGCAGCGGTACAAGTAGCGGTAATATTTTGAAAGAATTAAATGAAAACTTAAACTCTATTAAATGAAATCGACGATACAAACGATCGAATGTTCGAAGTACTTACAGCTCAGAAAAATAAAATATAAATTATTCACGCACTTATTTAAGAACATTCCATATGTATGTATTTGTGTACAATTTATGAACTTAAAGCTAATTATAAACAAACTTAAATGAGTTTATGTATTACTTCTCACAACGTCCATGTGTTCCATATGCTTACTTATTAACGTTGTCACGTTACATGACCACAAGGGTTCTTGTCACCGCAACTTATTCAAAATTCCACAATAGACTAAGGGAGAATTTTGTCGCGTAACTGTGGAGTGATTATGCATGGAAGATATAGTGCCACCTATAGACTCCCTTTTAGGCCTTACCCGTCTACCCGCATTCTAGTCAACTCTTTTTGTAAATTGACGAACGCTTAGATCGTCGAATTGTGTTTAAGAGAGAGAAAGAGTAAAATCGCGGTCGCTTACAGTATCAAAATTTCGGCAACTACGGGCGATAACCGCAAAACAGTTCTGGGATATGCCCCAGGCTGTGATTTAAAAGAGGAATAATCAATATCGGAGGAGCCGTTTAAAAGAGGTATGCAAATTAAGCGCGTGGCAAAATTTTCTCTAGGTCTATTGGTTTAATAATGGATAGGATATACTGTAGGTTGTCTTCTTAGATTAGGTTAGGTTTAACTTAAATAAAATGTGAAACTTAACGATAAATTACTCCAGGTACATGGCCGGTATATTTGGTGAGCACATCGATGGTTGCCAGTTTACACACCTAATGAAGGAAAAATTTGTAATTGGTAGTGATCCTCTCTTACTGGTGAACTAAGAACGTGAAGCCACTTCCTTAAATGCGTATTATATATATATATATATTGTTTTGTTCTCTGTTAGTATTGAGGAAGTGGTTTCATGATGGAGCAGTACATATTGTTGAAGGAGGTTGTACTTATTCAGTCGGAACAGTGATGCTTTCTTTCCCTGTCGATGTAGTTCTTGTGGAAGATATGATTGACACCTTAATTAACTATTGTGTACCACTTGCTGTGGTTTAACTCAAACCAAAAACAGACAAGCCCTCCGCCTCCAATCTTTGAATTGAGTACAATTGGTAGAAAATGGCAAATTAGATGCTTTGTCACTTTCTTGAATCCTCGCCTGCGTTACTCAGTTATTGCGCATCTTTTAGTATAAGCGAAAATAACGGTATTTTGCAACGATATGTACGCTAGGTATGTCTTAATTTGAATCAATTAATTGAAATCACTCCCATCAAACTTCTCTTCCTTCTTTTGTTTGTTACCTATGTATTATTCTATGCAGCAAATGCATTGTGAATAAAATGTAGTTTATTGTGCTGGCGTATTGAATTCATGCAACTGAACTTTGGGTTAATCAGCATTCAGCATACATATCAAGCATACGTAGCAAAACATGCATTCGATTTAGCCTAGGATGCACCACAAATATTAATTTTCAATAGTAGCCTACGAATATATAGTATTTTTTTTAACTAGTAGCAGAAGCTTACATATAGTTTTATATTACAACACGGATAAGTGTTGGTCTTTGAAGGCGATGATCCAATCTACTATTTATGACTTTATGAGTTAACATAATTACCCGGCCCTGGGATCAGGTATCACGTCTGTTGCCAAGTACTGCATTATCATTTTTCAGTGACAAGGTTCAGTGGATTATTGAGTTAGGTAATTAGTGCAGAAGCCGATGGGACATGGGACGGATGCACCAAAGTGTAGGAGAATGCACCGTGTGCATTACTCACCATAATCGTTTGCCAGGAATTCAGTCATAGGTTCCAATGATTGGATGACGTGGGAGGTAGGATGAGAGCGAGAGAGCTGACGGTTTTGTTAGGTAAACTCCGCTTTTGAAGGGGGACTTAATAATATAATAGTGATGGTTAATGTAACGGTACGTTTCCAATTTCAAATGTAATTGGAAAGAGGCTGGACGGATTGTGTGCTTTGTCTGTTGTCCATATGTTTCCATCACTTGATACTGATACTCCTAAATGTGGGTTTTCCTCCTTTAAAACCATTATTTAACTTCATTTAATGACCTCTTTATCTCAATAAAGTTAGCATGATGTCAGCATGACTGATACCAGGTATGGTGAGCTGATAAGTTTGTGCCTGGGAGGTAGGCACGGGTATCCATATGTTTCTACTTTACAGAATGGGAAAACTAAAAGTGGATTTGGATTTACGATTGCTAATTAAGCTTGCTTGGTTTGGTATTGGGGTGAAGCCGAAGATATAAAAGAGTTAAGACTCGTTACTGCTCCTTTAATCACTACAAGCCGTAACCTCCGTACCGTAGGAATTGCTATAATAAAACTATATAAGTACATCGTACTCACGTATATGCTTCTTATGGTTTTTGTGGAAAATAACCATTCTTGTCTTTTGTAAAAATAAGGACTAGTTAAGATATAGTATAAACAATGGAGTGCAGGGACAGCTGGGATTTAATTTTATAGTTTCCATCAATCTTATTGTAGAACACTACTGGCCATAAGCCATAAGAAATAGTCAAGGTTGATAGTCAACGGAAGGTTATGATTACTCCTGATCTCAAATAGGACTTAACGCTCACGTGCACTTCTTGCGATGATGTTCCCGTTATATTTTGACTGCAACAGTTTGAGAATTCAAATATCGTATAACCTATTACACACTGTATAAACATTTGCTAATTTGATGTTTTATTTCTATGAATTGCAGCGTATTCATATCCCGTCATCTCAGCCTTACGATGGTCGACAATCCTTTGACTTCAGTTTGTCATCAAATGCGGACATTGAGGGTCCTCAAGGAAGCTTTGAGTGTATTCAGCGATGTGGCGAACGGTAATTCAAAATACTCATAATTTTACTTTACCCCTCAGACCCAGAACCTCAATGTTCATGTCCCTAATCCTTCACTCAGGACTTAGATACCCCATGTTTTTGCGATTTTTGGATTAGATGAAGCGGGCAAAGAAGTGTCATTAAGTTTAAACTCTGTTACAGGTCCCTGGAGTCGAGGGGTGCAGTGCCGTTCAAAATGCGGATTCACGCCAAAGACGACGTGTATGAGACAACCAGACAACGGATGAATGCCCTGGAAGAGACGAGAAAACATGACTGGTATACAGAGGCTATAACTACTAAAGCATTAATATGTTTGAATATGAATCACGAGTACTTAGTGGGTTTGTGTCGAGTAGAGCTACAGTGTTACACATAACTCCTAAGAACCACGTAAAAGGGGACTATTTTTTAAACAGTGCGAAGGAAATCAAGCCTAATGGTGCGGACATAGGACGGAAAGTTAAGAAGAAGATACAGAGGTCTGCAGTGCCATTACCACAATACCGACAGGACGCCTCCCCTCTTTACAACAATCAAAGTAAATCCTCTCCGCACCAAAATAATCAAATGAATAGACTAAGCAATGGACCCCAGACAATGAATCAAAACTATCATCACAACAACATTACTGCCAACAATCATGGGTATCCAACTACAATCAATCAAAACAATAACGTGATTAAAAGCAACAAGGGCCTAACCGGGAACGGAGTCGCAAAACCCTATACTGGTAGCGATATTACCCGGAGGCCTCTAAGGTTAGACACCGAACGTTACATTGATACCTAGTTAGTTTATCACAAAAAGTGGGCCGTTCTAATATGTTGTTTCTTACGTAGGGATCGGCTGATACATCTCCTGGCTTTGAAACCTTATAAGAAACCGGAAATCCTGGCCAAATTACACCGAGGTAAGTCAGTTCCCTGACTTCCGCCTTATGTATATATGGGATTATAGCTCAAAGCTAGAGCCGAGAGAGGGCATGCGGCTTGGAAAGGCCTTTTTTTAGAGTCGTCGTCTCTTCCCCTGTATTCCAAACCCAAACCAAATTGTTCCGATGTGAAAAATTTGAACAACATTCAACATTTTCGAAAACTGATCGGTGCATAAAATTCATAATAAAATAAAAAATAAGAGCTATAAACATGTATTTGCGAAATGTTTTCAAGCATACAAGTGAAACCAGAGAGAAAGGTTTCTCCATGTATAAAGTCCATGCCAAAAAAACGGTCCTTTCCAGGCTTAGGCTCCTCTCGGCTGTGCTTCACGTGGTTTACATGAGAGGAGAAAACATATCCCCCTATACCTTGTACAAAAGAATCATCTTATGCGTCTGTCAAATATTTTAATTTCAGAGGGGATGAAAGACAAGGACAGGAAACTCCTAATGCCTCTTTTATCGCAAGTAGCTGCGCTGAGAAATAACGAATACATTCTCAACCGCGGAATTTGGAATGACATTCAAGAAGACTGGCCATTTTTTACGGAAGAAGAAAAGCAAGTCATGAAAAGGTTAGTATTGATATTCAATAAACTGAAAAAAAGTTGTAATTTGTGGTAAGTATAAGACTGGAGTTTGTTGCAGACGAAAGCCACAGAACCTGACCCCGCCTGGAAGTGACAGCAGCGTTGGAAGTGTTACGAGTTTAAGTAGCCTCTCCCCAAGGAGCTCAACTTCGACAGGTTCTGGACACTCACCGCCACGAGGCTACTCTAACCTCCATGGACTGAAGGCCGGCAGTTCTCCCCAAGGGATAATGATGAACGGAGTGTACTTGGAAGTTCCTGGTGGTGCGAAAAGAACTGCAAATGGGACGGATAGCTCAAGTGATATAGCAGGAAATAAGCGGCAGCGAATCTCTCATTTCAAACGGCCCAATTGCTCAACACCCAATGCAACCAATAACCAGGGTGGGGGTCCTCGGATGGACAAGAACTCCCCTCCAATCTATAAGGACTCGGTTCCACTCTATCCCAATCATTCACCTTTGTCATCACACAATGGTGTGAAGTCGTATTCCAATAACTACAGTCCATCTCTGCTCCCACAACATAATACCTGTGATGGACTGAGTCCCCAAGGAACCAATGGGCTGGCCCACAAGAGTCCTGACTTTCCTAGTAGTCATCCTACTAATGCTGGTAACCTAAGTAACCGGAGTGTGCCTGATTTGGGCTTGTCCCCGCCTTATGTTCACCAGGGAGATGACATTGGCCACTATCCTCCGTATCCATGGTCTGAGAGAAATGAGAATCATCAGGATCCTGAATTCATTCCGGATCCCGGGAAGCTCCCAGACTCTGATGAGACCGACTCAGTTGACAGTGGAAACGGTAGCAGTAGCAGCAGCAGCAATGGAAGCTCTCATCACGCTCCAGTCACGTCCACTAGTGGGACTGAGGATGATAAATCATACCAGATGGACTATAACGTGGGTGGAGTCGGTTATCACGGGAAAGGAACGGTGTCTCCGAAAGCCTGTTGCTCACCCACAGTCTCAGCAACTGACGCCTCCTTTCAGAGGGGAAGCAACAATCAGAATGTGAGTCCAGTGGCAGTTAGGAACGGATTCGGGACTCCGCAGTATAGTCCAGATAGTCAGACTACGGCTGAGACTACGCAGAAGAGACCATCCCAGCAGTCGAAAGTTGATGATAGAGTTAGTAGCAGGGCTGGGCTCAATGGGCATTCTTCGTCCAAAGACCGTGAGCGTAATCGTGAGCGGATTCGTGATAAAGATGGAAGGAAGGATCGTGAGGGAAAGAGAGAAAATCGGGACCGGGAGCGTCCGGAGGCTTCTTTTCTCAGGTAAATTTTAGCAGGCAATCCAGTTCCTTCCTCTTTATAGGCAGTGTTATCGTTCTGAAAACGCTGGTTAGATTTATGCCTACCAGGGCAGTTTAGCTTGAATTGTGAAAAATTACGTGTTTTAAAAATAAAATACAGGTGTTCAGGTCCGGTGTAGTGTTCTTTTCAGAGTAACACAGAATTCTAATTTTTGCAGTAAATACACGTCAATTCGTACAACAGAACAGAAAAGCCAGTACAAGGCTGAGTTCAATGCTGATTATAAGGAGTATCGGAAGCTTCACGCTGTGATAGACAAGGTTTCAAAGCGTTTTGCTCATCTGGAGGAGATACTCCTCCAATCTGAACACGGAAGTCCAGAATATGAGGTTCGTGGTCCCATTGTTATATAAATGTTGAAAATAATTTGTCATGTTACCTGATTGCTAATATAAATTTGTTTTACTTGTATTTATTCAACAGAATGTGAAGCAGCAAATAGTTGAGGAGTACAACGCGAAGAAGGCGAATTCGGAGTACGTTATAGCCAAGGAGAAGTTTACGTATTTGCATAACAAGCTCTCCCATATTAAAAAGCTTGTTGTTGAGTATGATGCACATTCCAAGTCCCGCGGAACTTCTGGGTATCCGTTGCAAGAAGACTGCTCGCTCCAACAGCCATTAAGCCAACATTGTAGCTGAACCATAGCCGGACTTTCTGCGGGACCTGTCCTTATTCGCTTAGTGATTCTGGTTTGCTGAAGTTGAAGTGAGAAACGTGAACTCCTGGACGTCTCGTTTGCTCTGCTTTTTCAGAAGATTTGGAATATTCGTATCAGTCAGCTATTCTTCTTCCTTCTCTTCTATTTCTACGAGATAGGCACAGCAGCGGTCTGAAAGTTAAGGGTCAACCTTAATGCCACACTATTCCTTAGTCAATGCAACGTAAGAGTTAAAATTTTAATTTTAGAAAATAAAACTAGGCCCAGCTGAGTTATGACGTAAGAATCGGGATCCGTACCAGTACTATCTCAGCTTAATCCTAATTCAGCTGTCTATTTTCAAGGCACCTACCGTTGATAAAGCTATATTAACTGTAAATCTTACTTAAATTAAATTGTATTAAGCATTGGAGTCATTGAATGAGTTTCGGACCACTGCCCGACATGGGCTCTAACTAAAAGTTCGACGGTGTTGCTCATATTTTTGACGTATACGTACGACGTATCCGATTTAGTCTGCTGTTAGAGTATTAGGTCAATGTCGTATTGCGCATTTCTAGATAGTACTTACCATCCATTGCCGAAATGCAGAAGCCAATTGAATCCTTGTATTTAGGTATCAATGCGTTGTAAATGTGAGCAATTCAGTGTGCAACTTTCCGTATATTTTGTAGGTAATTAGCTAAATCGTTCTCGTCACTCTGTTCAGAAACTGCTTAATATATAACTGCTGAAATATTACCACGTTTCCAGTTTATCTATTGTAGCTACACGTGTCGAAACGTCAGAAGCCAATGTATGCAAGACTGCTCTGCACAATTGTAAAGAGAAAGCTAACGTGCAAACGCAAATTTAGTAATTTTAACGAATCCGAATCCCGATAAATATTGAATTTAAAATGACACGATTAGTCGCCAGCCTGACGATATCGTATATTGCAAGTATACATTTTACCAGTATCCCTTCCGTTGTAGTGCATCTTTGGGAAACGTGAATAGATAATGTGCTGTAGGCTAGATTGTAAGTTGTAAACAATGGAAAATATGAAGTATTGCTTCTGGAGTCCTGGCTCACGCTACATTGTAAATTATGAAAAAAAAACATACGCTTGAGGTTAAAGAGGAACGTGAGCCATACAACAAGGACTGACTGTGGACCGGTCTATAATTGTTGCTCCTAGATTCGCATCTTCAACTTTTCTAATATAGTAATATATTGAGCGGTATGCCATGACTTGGCTCAAACGACATTGCTGGATGGGAGTGAGCGCAAGGCTCAAGTCAAACGTTGTGAATAGGCTTCTGTTGTCACCATTGTGGGCTTGTGAAGGGAAGTAGTAATGCTGGCATGATACAAAGCATTGCAAAGGTGAAGCGGAAATAAATCCAAATACGCCATGTATATTATGATTCGAATCAAAGGGAATTCTTGAGCCTAGCCTTACAGTTACTCTCTCTTCTTGTCTTTGAGTGGGAAGGTTGTGGACTTCGAAATAGAACCCTAGGACCCCACGTTGATAATTGATATGGTTAGGAAGGACTGAGCTTTCACTATCGAATCACCGTCTATGCCTTATAAATTCGAGCCTATGCAAAATTTCCTCGTAGCGGGTTTTACATGGAATACACAGGCAATGTGTACAGTTCAGACAATGCACTTCCGAAACGAGTTTCAATCTTGTGATGTGCCTATCCCAGATCCGGATAATGCACTAAATTATCATTATGTTACATAAGTATATTGACGTACGTAGTATGTATGTAATGAAAGTATAAATGTTCCAATTTGCAACGTTTAACTTCGTTATTTATAAAGTTGGGAAATAGTTCGGTCCCTCGACGTAATTGTTTCTATTGGAACTCAAGGCTTACTCAGCTGACGAAGGAAAGTGGAGAGCTGTTGCGCACCTAGTGCGCAATACAATAGAAGCTCAAGTATATTATTAGTTTACCTAGTTAATACAGTACGGTTTATTGTAAGTTACTCCTAGTGCACTGCTAGTTAACTGTTCATATTACGTAGGTAGTTTTAGTTTTGCCTGTAATCCCCACAAAAAAAAAACAAAAAAATATTGTTAATGATAAAAAAAGACTGGTTATATTTCAATTATGTACTGTACTGAATAGAAAATTAATACTAGAGATGTAGTAGGGTTTTAAGTAAGATATGATCCATGCAAGAAAGAGATGGTGATTACCTCAGTTGCACATTATTATTTCGGAACTGAACCCTTCAATGACTTTACTCTACCTCCGTATACGTACTTACTTACTGCCTGACTTACTAACGAGGAGACTGTAAATATTGCATTTCATGTACAATTAATGGACTCAACTTGGTCTTGGGTTTCTTATTTAGTAGGCTCAGGCTCGGGGGAGACTTTCCCTGTAAATTATCTAATATGATTTGATTAACCCCTCTCTTCTCTCTGCATTTAATACAGTAAACAGTGTCCTCTTCCGCCGCCTAGTTTTATAAATAGAGCTGTGAAATTAGTAAACTGAGTTCGGGGGTGCCAAATCGTTCGTGGATTGAGTTTTAGCTAGCCCAGTTTTGGGCTATTGTAAACCCCAGGTTCTTTTACGAACGGACGATTTAAATATGTGTGCCAAAAATTGCTCACCTTTTTACTATAGCTAAATGGGGAAGGGTCAAGGGGTGACTTTAGTTTGAAATCATTTCCCGACAGCCCTTGTAGTTACCTAAATTCTGTCAAATAGTAAATCTTTGGAATAACGTAGATTCGTCGCGGAGTATAGAGGCTAGTCCGAACTTGACATTAGTCATTAGTCGACTAAAAGGAATTTGAGAATAACTTGTTGTGCTAGGCTACTTTCTTCTTGGTCGCTTTGTAGCCATTCGGTTAATAATAACTGATAAATTTAAGATTGTTAACGCGTTTTCACAACGAAAGAGACAGACTACTGGTAATTGTACTAAAAAGCTGCATTTGGGTGAATACAGGTAGGAGGCGAATTAAGTAGGCCAGTCAGGCTACTATACAGTCATAACTTTGGTGGGGTTTATTTAGGCGACCTGGCTCCAGTTGCATTTCTGAACTAGAGATTACTAAATGGAGATAGGCCGGCGGCTCGGCCCTAAAATTGTTCAATTTAGGATAGGAATAGACTGAAATGAGCTCAACTACCATTACTACATAATATTTGAATTTAAGGTTTGTTCCTTCTTTCCTCTTTCCTCCCACACTCTGAATGCTTTATTGAGTGCTTGCCTTCTACGTGCTTGAAAGAAGGGAAAACTTACTTCTGCTCGACTCTGACATTTCTGACACCTCGTCCTCGCTGACTGATCATACCCCTTATTGTGTACCAATAGTAGGACTACTGACCCCGTCACCAGTTGCTCCAGTACCCAATATTCTGAATCAACACTAAGTAAATACTCATGTCTCCAGAACGAATTATGCGTGAGACGGAAAATGTAGTGCTATATCTCAAATTATGAACATTGTTCTTACCTCTACTCCATTAAATCCCTCAAGCGAACTTGCCCCTTACAAAAGTGCTTTAATCAAATTGGCAACTGTGTTAGGAACCTGGCCATGTAAGGCCATCACTAAGAAAAGAAAGGCAAATTGTAGAGCTGGCCCCGTGTATCCTTCACAGCCGGTACTTGTGATTAGTTGATTCGTATTCGTAGTAGTTGTTGAGCCCTAGTAGATGTTAACTTTTGGTTACTATGAACATACTGTAAGCTAGATAAAGGTTGACCCGCATTGCTAGCTTGACTACGACTCCTTCTGACGTTTATCTGCTTCTGATATGTTATTCCAACTAAAGGTACTGTGCTAGTTGTAGATTATGTGCTGGGCCCCCCGATACGTTAGCTGTACCATTGTCTAGAAAAAGGGAGATATTTTGTCACTTAATTCTCTGCTTAACTAGTAAGTGCATGTGTATATTATTTTATGTAGATTATAGTACTTACGTATTATTCAAGATGAAATTATTTTATGGATTGATTTTAAGTACTTACTACTTGTGCTTCGTGGAAAGGTAGAGGAGGACTTTCCTGCAAATTATTTTGAAGTGGGACACGTGTACCTATATTTATGTATTTTACATAAGCGTAATACTGAAAATATTGCATTCATACCCTACTTTCCTACTTATGTGATGCTGTGGTGAAATGTCCGGATTTCAAAGAAACAATAAAATGAGAAGAATACACTCGTGCTGCAGCGCGGATTTGCCTTCGTTGGTTCGTTGTATATTCAGCGAATCCGAACATACCATTTCTAGGCTCTCCGTAGTCTCTGGCCGTAGTAGTAGCCTACTGAAACTGAGACTCAAGTAGTGGCGCTTGGTGAGCATACTATCCAATTGGCTCATTTTAAAGCCTACGCAATGTCCTGCGTGACGGTTCCGACTCTTTCGAAGAGCCCGTTCAGGCTTATTACGGCCTTTACGGTGTAAGCTTTAGCTGTTTCTGATACCAGGAAAGCATTTTCTTTTGAGAATACGAGGCAGTACTTTTTTTTGAAAGTTTTTAGTTAGCATTTACTAACTTTAGCTTTCATTGCTCGGTTTCATCCAATCGGTTGAAATTCATATACTAAGGTTGCTATGAGGAACTCAATCTGTCCTAGCAGAGCCAGTAGTAGTGGCAGCAAACAAGCCGACTACAAACGTCAGTGGATTTGCCCCCTCGAACTTAGTGGTTTCGTATGTGTGTCCTGAAATTGAAATAGACTAAAGGGATACTTATATCCTCTACGACTACCATTTTTGAAGGTTCCTTCTCGAAATGCCGTGCTTCAATGAGCCCAAGAAAGGGGCAACCCACAAGCTGACCTTGAAAGAGTTCGACGGTAGAGAGGCATTCTGGACCGGGTCCATGCCATACAAGTCCTCCGTTGAGCTCTACCTCTTGGAGTCCGACTTGAATGTCACTCTGGACCAAGTTGTAGGATCCTATATAGTAAGCCATAAGTCTGAGCTTAGGCCTAGATTCATTCGTCGGCGCGGTGGTCAGATCTTAATGCCCGACACGTAACTTGTGTTTTGTACTCCATTTTGGTATTTATCTCCTTTGAAGCCACTCAAGCTTGCCTTGGGGTCGGATGGGCGTCGGAACTTGATGACGGATCGGAAGAAGAGAGTTGACATTCTCTGGCCATTGCGTAAAGTCTTCGAGGCCGAGAGTAAAGAGGCCACTTTGTATGTTCATCTCGGGGATGTATTTGAAAAGAACTTCCGTACGTAGAATATCCTCTATATTCAGAAGCGTGATCGACATTCCAAATATATTGGACAGTCAGTAGCAGGAGCACAACCAAAGAACCGAATAAATGTAACCTTTCAATACTGTTTATAGATGAGAAAAATGAGACGTACTTTCGGCAGGCAATGAAACAGTTGAAGGAGAGTTTCGACACTCCTGGCTTTTGGAGCACTGATGAAGGGGCTAAAGGTGGGCACCTATATACTTCCAGGCATACTAGTGACCTAATACTTAAATATGTGCCTTTATCTATTAATACATGGGAATTTGCTCACGTATTCGTATTAACTTCTTGCATTCACTTAAGGACCTGTCACCCTTTTACTTCGTAGTAATCGACAATTTGTCCACTTTCCCCTTTTCCTCTTCCTTATGTATACAGTAAAAGAGTTGATGGCGGGGTTGGACAGCGAGTTAAGGAAGGCGAGGCCGAACTTGGCAGTCGTTCAGCAGAACCTGTTTCGTATGAACAAAGTCCTGGGCAGGCGGGCCGAAGCCAAGCGGAAAGGATTGTCGAAGCAAAGGCTAATTTCGACCGGAGCCAAACTAATCTTTGTCTTCTTCCTTATGATTGTCGTACTAGGCCTACTCCAATTCCTACCTTAGAGTTATATTTAAAAGTTACTTAAATGTTTCATTGCGCATATAAGTTCCTAAATAAATTACTTCTCCAAGTCCTAGCAATCCAGCAGCTGGTAATTCAGTGTATGTAGCCTTATGTCCATATTATTATATAGGTATATAGGTACACTCTATATACATGTGGAGTTCTTCTTGAACTTAGCCTTGACCCTGACATATGTTTGTTAATCAGGAGGTTGACATAAAATACTCCTACCCTATGAGCACCAGAGCGCCCGAGGACCGTAGTTTCTGCTTCCCAGCCGGGAAGCCCGGGAGGTTAGTGTTTAGGA
>JAQFZY010001292.1:0-16580 GCA_034696285.1 Hypogastrura burkilli
TAACCCACATGACCTAACTTAAATCATTCAGCTGATAGTATTTCCCAACTACAACAGGAGACGATATGACAAGAGTATTGGGTGTGCGGGATGTGCCAGCTGGTGAGTCCGTGTGGGAATCCTTCGGAAGGATAGAAAATTCAGTTTTTCATTCACCCTTAGTTTAATTAGTCCCTTTTAAAAAATAATATTTAATTTGATTTGCTTAGTTTTAAGTCTAATTTAGTGAGTAATGCATTAGGTGTGAAGTCTAGTCTAGGAGAAGAAAAGGGAAAGAGTTTGATGTCGGCATTGGGGGATGGGTGGGTGGATTTGGGTGTTCATTTAGAAACTCCTCAAGGGAGCTATAGGACTCTCGAGGGTCTCTTTAGTGGGTCTTTGAGGGAGTTAGACTCCCCGAAGACTCCTTTAGAGGGTCCTTCAGGGACTCGATGTTAAATATTGACAGGCGAGCACGCGTGCGCACGTATGCTATGAAATGCGTAAGTAGCCTAACCAAACAAAATATTGCTTAATCTAACCTAACCTAACTTAAATATATAAAGTAACTCGAACCAAAATAAAGCAAAAAGTAAACGCAGGAGAGATTTGAACCCAGGCCCGACGCTACAGAGAGCAAAAAACTACCACTACGCCACGCTGCCTGGTCTGAGATAGTGGGGTAAAAAGGTTTTCTCCCTCTCACGTGCTCGCCTGTCAGTATTTAACGGCTTCTGCCTTGAGGGAGCTAGACTCTCCGAGGACCACTTTAGAGGGTCCTTGCGGGAGCACGATATATATATATAGAGAGCACGATATACGATCTGTGTAAGATATGTATGGAATTAAAACGTTACGGATTAAATTAGCAACCATGAGCATTGTATAAAAGTGGTACAAATTTTAATTCCTACGTACATTCATTATAATCTCAGAAAAAAATTTCTTCCGCGCGGCAAGCGCGCGGAACCCTTTCCGTACGCCTCTCGGCTACACAAAATTAGGACCCCAAGAAAATATGCCAAAATCGCACAAAAGGACCCTGCCGCTAGTTTCGGTGTATGATTCGGCAGGGAATTTGGTGTTATCCCGTTCCGATCACATTCACGGAGCCCATGTCGCCCATGCGCCTACCACGGGCAGAGGTTGGCTCGGCCAACCCGGGTAAAAGCTTGGGTCGGAAAAGAATAACAAGATAAAGCTAAATTGTAATTCTGACGGGGGTTGATGCAGCTTTTAAGTGGTCGTGTCAGAATCTCCGGGGTTGGGTCCAGACATGTGCGTCTAGTACGCATTAGGTCCCGGACGTACCCCCTGAGAGTTTCAGGGTCTGTACGTACCCTTTGAGCCATAGCTTGTATTGCAGATTAAGGTTGCAAAAGTATGTACACAGCGCTTACACACGTCTAGCCAAAATTAGCGTCTCTAATATCCATGTAGTTTTATGGAAAACTGCGTACTTGATTTGAAGGTTAACAGAGATCCACCGTATGTATAACACAGGGCTACTTTTGTTTTAAACTTGATCAGGGGACATCGACTTCTGACTTTTGTACGGCTTCGTGAGCACGTTTTGTCTACCATACAGTTCCCATTAAAATTAAGCGAATTAGACCTCACACATTTTCTTGCACAAAGCGCAACGGAGCTCTTTGTGCACAATCTAATGTATGTATTACTAATCCATAGGGCACCTATATTGGCCTCATTGAATGGGGTGGCTTCCCTCCATCAAGGCACAAGGGATAGTCGCAGGTTCTAGCGTGAAACGTGGTTCGTTTGTGTCGTTAAATACTCGGGGTGTTGTAGTCAATACAGAATACTTCTTCAATCCTCTAGACATTGATGTCTTTGTGGGTTTGTGATAGAAAATACATTGTACGTTGAAACCGAACGAACATCCTATGTAGGATCATCTGCTTGACTCGCACTTACGACTAAAATGCTCCACCAGTATTGTCCGAGGCGTACGTTTTACCTTAAACTGCACACGCGCGTACTATTCATATTATGATGACAAAAGTTGGAAAGTTCTGAACTTTCTTTCCCTTCTCTTATCGTTACTGTAAGACAGACGGTAAAGTTGTCGGTCACTTTGGTATCCCATTGCAGATGAGATGTGATAGTGGGAATGCACAGACGAGGAAGATTGACTTCTGGGCACACCCTCTACACAGTCCAAACCAAAATTCCAAACCTTTTTGTCAAAGCAGTCAAGTTACGCGCATACCTTCACCTACAAACTCAAATATGTCGCTCGGAGATGATTTCAATTGCAAATGGATTTGATTTGTAGGTTTGGATAATAGTATTACGGATTATTTGATCACATATTTCTCTAGCGCTTTTCACGGATCAGAGTCGAATTATCGCACGCATGGATTCGAGTATTTCAGAAAATATATTTCTTTGACTAGCCAACAAGCCCCCGCCCTAACGCGGAATCAGTAACTACATTTTCTAAAGATTTCTAGCGTACGCGTGCCATAATATTTAAATTCAATATATTATCGTCAATGGCACGCGTACGCTAGAAATCTTTAGAAAATGTTGTTACTGATTCTGCGTTAGGGCGGGGGCTTGTTGGCTAGTAAGTATATAGTTCCTATAGCTAACTGTCAATGCATATAATAATTGGTGACATTGTCGACACCTTTCCTTGTCACCCATACTCCTATTAACTTCCATGGTAGCACATTTAGCGTAGTCTTCCAAACATTCGTACGTATACTTACTTTCACCTGCACTAAGATACACAAAAAGCGTTAAACTTTTATTTCTCAGTTGGAGAAGGTGCCGAAGCTGTTGACGATGAAACTGCGACCTATTAAATACGTACACTTACACTGTTTTTTTTTTAAACAGATACTACCCTTTGATCTCATAATGTATTCATTACTGCAACGAACGTTTTGTAATAAAATCGAAATAATTTATTAAAGCACATAGTAGTAGTTCTAGTTTCATGTGTCAGCGCTGAGAGTAAGATATAGGAATATATATATACAGTGAGGTTTTTTATCGTGGGACGGTCCGCCGGATTTAATTTTATCAGTCCACATAACCTCGTGCTAAATCAGGTTCATTCACGTTTCATGCAGCCCCGTCCCCTTCCTTAATAATTTAATCAGGGAGTAAGCAAATCATTAAGGAAAGGAGTCGGGCTGGCCGAAACGTGTATGAACCTGATTTAGTACGAGGTTATGTGGACTGATAAAATTAAATCCGGCGGACCGTTCCACTTTAAAAACCTCACTGTATATGTAGGTCTCAAGCAGGAAAAACCGGGCATATTATTTTAATTTTCTGATTGCTAGACGGGAAACTCGGGGCCGGAAAAACTTCAACTCTCTGCCATCTTCTCCACTATGGATTTAACTCGGACTATATCTTGGCTCATGTCACATGGGGTAATGTCTATTCTTCGGCAAGTAACGGAATTATACTTCCCTCTAGTTCTAATGATTCTGTACGTTCTATCCCAGTGCCGCTTTGGACAAGATTTTTCAAAGAGATGCAGCCGAGCATCACCAGGCCAGGGTACCACGATCATACAACCCAGTCCATAATGTGGTTGTCACACTTCCGGTCACAGAACGCAGCTCTGTTGACTAAACTTAAGGTTGGATCTGGGCTCTATCGCCGATATCGTCAAAATGTTCTAGGACCAGACTTTGATTTTGTATGATCACTATTTATATTTTGTTTAAGTTGAAAACAGGGAACGAGTATACGTGGAGTAAGCGTGAGACGACGCCGGCCGGCTCCAATCTTATTGAGATCATTGAGCACGGGATCGCTCGACCCCTCCATGCTACTGAATGTATTTATGCCCTGGTTACTGAGCTGAAGCAGCTCTCGTCGGCGGGGAAGTAAGCATTGAGCTTGGGTGTAACTTACTCTTCGTGTTAACCTGTAATCGGATTAAATTACCTAATGCTTTCAAATCCTGCAGATGTAAAACAATGGTTTTACTGGACGGTGTGAACGGTTTCTACTATGACACGCCCAAGATGAAAGATGACAAGCGCTGCGTCATTTCTCATAACAAACTAACCCTGTTCGAAGCGTTCAGGCAGTTTTTTAAGCATGATTGGGTAAGGCCGGTTGTAGAACAAACACTTGCGAACGTAGGGTGGTTGATGTTGATTATTTTGGCTTAAGTCTGGCGGCGTGGTGGCCTGCAGTGTGGACAAGTTTGCTCTGCGGGACGAACCCGAAATGAGAAACTCGGACATGCCGCGCAAGTTGTTGAAAAAAGAGGTAAGCTAAGTTTCATTGGATTACGCCTCCGGTGAAAGAATGAATACTAATAATAGTGTATGACTTTTTCCAGGGTTGGGAGGAATTTGACCCTTTTGTCCCCATCCATGTTGACCTCTATAGTTCTCAAGAGGTCCAGACAACGATTGACTACTTTCTGGAGCGGAAGTGGCTCGCTCATCAAGATGCCGGGACCAAGAAAGCAAGGAAAGAGCTCGAGACCCTCTCCGTTCGAAACCCGTTTACGCTCAGGCAACTCTGTGCCTCCCGGTAAAATTATTATTTAGCTAAGGGAAAGGTCTAGCTAGTTCTTGTATGACTTTGAAGAATGTTTTATATTACCAAGAACCTAGAATCCTTTAATCAACTGGAGGCTTATTATTATTAATCTCACCGTAGATATTCCTACTTTTCCCCAAAAAGATAACTAAACAGGTCGACAACTTATTTTGACCGAAATTAAAGAAATAATTTGATTTATTTCCACCAAAGATTTTGACTATGATTAATTTTAATAATCATAATAAGGTTGGCTTAGGCTTACACGTTCGACTGTAGTTATTGCACTGGACCTAACCAAACGGAAAGCAGTCAAACATAACCGAAAGTTTGGTTGAATTAATTTATTTTTCGGTGAAGTTCGGATAACGGAGTTCGGAGTTCTAAATAACCTCATAGTTTATTTTTGTTCTTTAATAATCCACTTACAGTAGATACTAATGTATATATAGAATGCAAAAGCGTAAAGCCTCGAGTGGAGATTAAAAATTTCGTTCACTGAATTATGATAATTTATATTAGTTCAAATACTAGATTACGACTGTTAAAGAACGGAACTATGCCCCTAGAAAAGCGAGATCCTGCTCACACTTACTATTAATACGATACGGTATATGATGAATTAATGCCGAGGTATACGTACCGGAACAGGTACAAATGTAGAAAAAAAATTAATTTCCAGTTTAAAGAACTTCGATCTTATAAGGCCAAAGAATGTGAAGCAAACGATATGAAAGGTACAATACGAATACGCTGCTCCGACTCAGTGACACCTTAGTCCGCGTCCACAGCCTTACGTTTCTTCGCGTTAATTTGTGGCTGCCGAGCTTCCGGTGTCAGCTTAAAGAAAGAGATGATGGCCCAGTGATCACTTGGGAATGACTGAGTAAGCGGAACCTTCTCAATACCGGTAACCCCGAAAAACCTGCGAAGATTTTGACCTATGAAATAGCATAGCGATTTTCGTCATTTTCTGTCAGATCTGTAACAAGCTTACTCAGGCTTCACAGACTGCGGAATCGAGTCACGGAAGTAAAGACGATCGAATCGGAGTCTCGGTTGCCATTTGGAAGGCATCTAGGGAATAATACATTCTTGTGAGATTTACGACTCTACCGTTACAGCTAAGGCACGTCAAATGTCGCCCATATAACGTATAGGTAGTTATAACCCGAATGCAGATATTTGCTTCACTTTCCGAAACAGCTCAAGACATGCCCCGACGTTAGTTGTAATTATGGCATCACTTTCAAAACTTAGAAAGTGAAACAAATAATAACTATTCAGCCTCCGCTCCATAGATACCTGCTTGTTACTATTTCGGGTCAGGTCCCAAGTGTAGCGTGAGGACTCACGAGATCCACACTTAATCCATAAATCTGACATGTTTGACGGAAGCAGCCCACCGACCTGAAAGTGGAAGACATGACTTGACAATTACAATTATTCCCCATAGCCATAGTCCAACGTATACTTATGTGCATCTAGACTTTAGACATGCCTCTTTATCACGTAAATTGAGATCCCCTCCAAAAATGACATTATACTCGGGTGGAAACGAGGCGCAGTGGTCAAAACATAGTTTTAGCTGAGCCGTTCGCTGCTGGGCGAACTCTGCCGTGCTCTCCAAGTGAGTGTTCAGAAGGAAGAGTTTGGCCCTACCCGTGAACGCCTGTAAGCATTTTACGTTAATAACTGTAAGAGCCGGAAAATTCCAATAGGCACAGATAAGCACAAACCTTAGTAACCAAAAGATTTCGACCCATGGCCGTATTAGAATAGGCAATAATGTAGTGATCCTCATATATGACATGGTTGAGTCGGAGGAAAGTGGCGGTCAAGTAGTCAGCCCTGGGGTCTTCGGTCCCCACAACCGGGAAGTATTTGGTAGCCAGCTTCGTAGCAATGTACTCGAACGTATGTGGGAGGAGTTCTTGAAAGAATATCACAGCGTGATTTTCCCTGTTAACCAAAATGATAGTCAGATTAGGTAACCCGCTACACAGCTCGTAAGAATAGTGTCAAAGTCAAGTGTCAACCCACTTTTCAATAAGCTTCACGACAGCCTCAGTCCTCTTCTCCAAATTCTTCTCATCCAATCCGTCCAAGTTCCAACTCATCACCGAAAAAGTATCTGGAGCCCAAGTTGAAGTATGAGCTTCTGCCTGAGCGGAAGCCGTTGAGCCTGAAGCTGAAGCCGATCCTTCGGTTTCATCTGCTATTGCAATGACTTCTCTATAAATTCGATAAACTTAAACTCAATGTAGAGCCTCGGAATCACAAGAGAAAACTTATATCACGGTCATAGGCTGACATTCATGGTTTATGACGAGGTGTGGCTTACTCTCCACTGTCGACTCCTGCCGGCTCGTCTCTGTTATCCTTTACGCTGGGATTGTGAACATCCAGCTCGACCACGTCATCATCCTCGCCCTCATCTCCGCTTTGGCCCAGAAAAGTATCAATGGCAGTCTGCGTAAAATGTTCGCTTGACATTAGGTAACTTAATTTAATGCATATACGGGTAGTTAGAGTTAAGTTGTTAATCAAAACCTGAATATCCCATTTATGAGTCTCCAACATTGAGCGAGCCTCCCCGGGATTCACGTCGCAGATCATGGAGAGGTCACCGACTAGCTTGGCCTTTAAATTATCGTCAAGCTCAATTGCAACATGTGTCACAGTAGGCCCTACAGCCGCTCCTTCTTCATCTGAGCCTGAGCCACTCATTTTGCTGGTTTAACTGAAATATCAAGAAGAAAATACAAAATACATAGTTATATGTCACATACCGATCGATTCGGCGTTTACTTTAACTTTGGTGACAGGTATTTTTCTAGAATTCGTCTTGTGGACAGTCAATTCATACGTAAACAGATTGCGCAACAGTGGACGAGCGGATATTCGCATCTGCCCAATCCGAACTAATAACTAAAGCACCTAAGCAATATAGGATGAAGCGACAATGTCACGATATAATAAAACCCCTAGGCCACAACTGCAGAAACAATAAGACGTAAATTGGTTAACACTTAACACAGCAAACTTTGAATAAAGAATAAAGACTGACCTCGGATTTCCACTGTTGACGTCGACAGTTGGCCAGCTGCTGGGTCTTCAGCCAAGGTCGAGGACGGTAGCAGGGACGAAGTATCGGTGAAGAAAAATGTTAATCTGATCTTCACCGTTCGCTAAAAACGAAAAATAAGAATAAAGAAACTCTCCGACAGGATTTCCCGCGAATTTCAGTTGACAGAAGAGGCGTACACGCATCGAAATGTTTAGAACAATAGCTTATTCACATCTGACGTCAAGTTAATAAGTCAGCCAGATTTCTTTCTGTGAAATATATGGCAATGCCATTCTATGTATTTATCTATACAAATTTCATTTTGACCTTGCTTCTATAACTTGTTGACCTTAATCTATCGTACTTAGATTAGTTCAGGCGCAAATATCACACAGATTCGTTTGGCTTGGCTCCTTTAAGCTAATGAAAATAATTCCTAATGTACGGTCACCTATCAAAACGGATAACAAAGGACAGAGTAACCGGCTTTAGAATCCATTTGAGAATAACCGAACTTTAACTTTCCTTTAATTTGCATGTAAGGTCAATATGGATGCACTACGAAGTTTGTTTTTCACTTGTCAACATCTGATTAATTATTGCAAAAAACTCGTTTAACTGCTTCACTCGTGCCTGACGCGCACAAATCAGCTAGCCGAGAAAAGTTATCAAATTTGTATCTGGATCATCGATTGCCATAAAAGTATTTTCTTCACTTTAAGACCATTTTGTTTAACATATAACAGCTCCTTTTTCGCTCATGTACCAATTTCTTGACAATTAGGTAATATTTTTAATGAACGCCTGGGCAGAATTTACCCAAAATTCGAAATATTTCCCTATTTCCATGGAAACAGTTAATCCAACCTTGTCACTCTACGATAGTTAATTTTCACCTCATAAAACCTATGCCAGACACAATTAGTTCCTCAAATAGCTTAAGTTAGATACACCTCCTTATACATATGCATTAGCTGTAGATTTAAGCCAAGGATATAAATTAGAGCAAGTTGCATACTATTTACTAGCTTTCCATTTAGCTTAGAACTAGAGTATACTTGAGGCGTGTCAGGTCCAAATAATGCCAGACGGTATGAAAGTGGGTCAGAAGACGAGCGGGGGGCTGGGCCCAGGGGTGAGCCAGACCGGCCCTTCCAAGACTCAGGAATCCAGCGCCGGCGGGGCTGGACCCGAAGAGCTTCCAGCGGAGAGCGAGAGCAAAGTCACGCCGGCCAAGAAGCCCGGATTCGGGAAACCCGGGAAGCCGGCCAAACTCCGGGTCAAGCTCCCGACCATAGAGTCATATGAGAAGGAACTCGAGTTTCAGTACGTCAATCCATATCCGTATTTGTACAAAGAACCAGCCTTAAGTTTGAAATTAATGGCGCACGGCGCACTATTTTGGTCCGCAGAGCGGATGCCCCAGGCCGAGTCGTGGTTCGATTGGAACGCCTTATGGGCACGGATCGTGTCCGGATCACTGACCCAAAGTACATGTCAACCCTCCTCAAGCGACTCGAGGAGGAGGAACAGAAGCACTGGGACAAGCGGAGCAGGATGCGGAAGAAGGCTGAGCGGGACCGGTTCCGGCAGCTCGCAATTGACGGCCAGGTAAGCGGTTGTCAATTTGTAAATGGCAGTTTATGATAAGTCTAACTGGTGGCAATCTATGTATTTATTTATGCAAAGATGGAGCCTGGCAGGGACATGCTTGACCTCTACCACCACCCAGTATTCAGGTATACGCTAGAACTTATCCTATATTGCCACAGCCTTACTGTGAAATAGTAGTATGCCCATATTAGCGCAAACTCATAGCAGCGCTAATTAGAATAGACTAGGCCAGGATTAAAGGTTGGGTTACACTAGATCGGTTATACGCTAGCGTCTCAGAGTGGGACTACAATAGATTCAAATGTAAAATCAAAGGTCAAATTATGAGTAAATTAAGTAAGGTTAGGTAGATATTGGCTTGCGCTAGATAGGTTTCGCTAGCTTTGTGTATGCTAAGTTAGACTAGGTTAGACTTGTTTATGCTAGATTAGGTTAGGTTATAATTGTGTATACTAGAGTAGCTTAGGTTTGGTTACGGCTGGTAGATCAGGTTAGATTATCTGAACGTTAGGTTAGATTAGAGGTTAGCTTAAATTAGGTTAGGTTAGGTTAGAGGTTAGCTTAAATTATGTTAGGTTAGAGATTAGCTTAAATTAGGTTAGGTTAGAAGTTAGAGGTTAGCTTACGTGAGGTTAGGTTAGAGGTTAGCTCACGCTAGATCACGTATTATATTAGGTAAGTAGGAATTGGCACTGCTATGAATTGCAATTGCCGTTCAGAATACCGCTCACCTCGCGCAGCTATAAGAGTACCACTAATAGCACTGGAACCCCATCACAGGGTGAACCGGATCTTGAAGCGTCTCTCCAAGCTGGACGACAACATGAGCACTAACACGAAGAAGCTTGCCCCGATCCTTGCCGTTGAGCCCTTTGATGAGTACGAGCAGACGGGCCTCCTGTTCGGCTTCCATAAGAACCACTACATGAAGACGGAGGAGAGCTTCCGGTCCAACATGGCCAAGTTCACGCCGGCCTCCACCGCGGCCTCCTCAATGGCCGACTACCGCCCGCCCCGCTTCAACGAGGACGGGACGCTGAAGGCAGACTCCGAGACGGATCTTGCGGCCGAACGGGCCAAGCTCCTCCAGGAATGGGGCGGGGAAGACTACTACGAGCTGGAGGACGCTGACCTTCTGCTCGCAAGTTCCGAGGAAGAGCTGCCGGTCGACTACAGTGAGCTCCTCAAGTCAGACTCACTCACCAACGCCAAGGCTCACTACGGGATCCAGGCTGAGGAGGATCTGGACGCAATATGGAAGGCCCAGCGGTCCCCGCTCATTGATCAGCTCTACTCCACTGAAATGGTAAGCCTAAGGGCTAACGATATCATGAACCAAGGTACAATTTTTTCTGGTCCACAGGAGGACGCGGCCACGATGATGAACTTCTCCAAGGAAGTACTCGGAACTTACAAGCGAGAGCAGGCCGTGGCTGACAACTTCATTACCAAAGTTCATCGTAAACACTTTCAGAATTGAGGGCTCAAAATTGCATGTCAGTTTAGCGTAAGGCTGTCCCAAATTCTAGTCATGAATGCTCTATGGTAATTTGCAACTCGGTCAAATTGACTTATAGCAAACCTGCAGATAGTGCAGAATAATAAGAAATGTTGCGACAGTAGAGACTAGATGCAATATTTTCAATTCGGAATGTATGTAATGTTGTTTCATTGTATCAAATTATAAAGCGTCAAAAGGTATAAAATAGTTAATAATAGCAGAGCAGACTCATTCCAAAAGTTAGACAATACATGAATACAATAGACGAAAACCAGTAATTAAAAAGTGAACGTGGATCGAGAATTAATCCGCGGAATTCAAAATATGATCAATGTACGGGTTCCCTGCCTCCTTAACCTTCCTCAAAAGGGCGGCAGCCTCAGTTCGAAACTCAGCCAGGTCCGTGTACTTCTGCCCAAGTGCCTCAAGGTCTCTTAGAAATTGGTCAATGGCTTCCTGGCCATTCTGTAATAATTAAATGATTACGTTTATTTTATCAACTAGCGACTAAGCTTTTTGTAAATCAAAAACCACAAAATTCGTTACCTTCTTCTCAGTCTGTCTACGCTCAACCCCGGCCTCAGAGTCATCCTGGTCAGTTTCACTGGAAAAGTCCTCCAACTTCCTTGCCATTTCTTTAGCCATCTACATAATTCAGGCTAAGGGTCAACGTCCAAACATGACATTTTAACGAAGATGTTTTGGAATAACAAAGCTTTACCTTGATAACTTCCGGAGGGAAGTTCGTCACTTTGGCCACATGGAGCCCAAAGCTCCGATCGCAGGAGCCCCGCTCAATTTTGTACAGCATGGCCAGCCCACTCTCGTCGGCCAAGGCCGTAACATGAAGGTTCACAACAGTTTTAACCTCATCGGCCAGGCAGGTCAACTCGTGGTAGTGAGTGGCCAGGACAGTGAAGCACTGGACCTTGGTTGCCAAGTGTCTGACGAGGAATCAATAATGTTAAGTGTATTGCATCTTTCATTCTCATATATTTAGATATTTAGAATTTACTCTGAGATGGCCCAGCAGAGCCCAAATCCATCATATGTGGAGGTCCCACGCCCCAGCTCATCAATTAGAACAAGAGAGTCCTTTGTAGCCGTCTGTGAACCAAATAATTCACATGTGATAAAATGTGTCCACTGTCCGGTTTACAGGTATGATTTACCTTAAGAATGAACGAAGTCTCAATCATTTCAGCCATGAAAGTAGAGATTCCTTTTGTGAGACAGTCACTGGCCCCAACTCTGGCCAGGATTGCATCAACAATTGACATCTAAAGAACGAAAAAATATAATTACAAAATATATACTATAATCCTGTATTTTTCATAATACCAATGCCCTTCACCAAGGAAGATTGCTTTCGAAGCCCTGACCTCTGCACTGGTTGCCGGAACAAAGCATCCAATGTGCCCCAACAGAGTTGCAACCCCAATGGATCTCAGAAACGTACTTTTCCCACCCATATTAGGACCCGTTACGATAAAAAAAGATTCTTTGGCTGCCAAAAAATAGAGCACAATGTCAGTAACTCATATAGCACAATATAATTAATTTTGAGTATACCATGTGCCGTACCTTGGTCAAACCGGACATCATTAGGAATGAAGTTGATCCCGGGCTGGGACTCGACGCAAGGGTGTCGTAGCTGCTCAAATGCAAGGATTCCTGTTCCACGGGGCCGGAGCACAGGCCGAGTGTAGGGAACAGGCGCATTGGCGGAGACTGTTGCAAAACTTATGAAAACGTCCAGTGCTGCGAGAATATTTCCCAGCTGCTCGAAGCTACCGTGATAACCGGCTATTTAAGAACAATGCAATCACACTATTAAAGATATGGGTCCATATTTTTAATATATGAAAGTGGTTCCTCCATGGGTTATTTAGTTTCTCCTCAAGCCCACCCACTGTGGGCGGGAAGGAGTTCAAAGTCAAGAATTTGAAGGATTTGGTTAGTCGAACTGTTTTGCAACGGCAACGGCTAGATCATACAAATCGCTTGACGGGATACACAATTTAAAAATATTGTCATTTACCCCTTGCAAAAACCATCGTCAGCGGCCAGTTGAAAGTTCAAGCGATAAAAGCTCAAAAACCCATCTAGAGATTTGTATGGTCCGGCCGTTGCAAAAAACTGTAATCCAGAATAGTAATTTGCCTTCAAGAAATCCGCTTACCAAAACCCTCAAGTTCTCGACTTTGAGCCCCTTCCAGCCCACAGGAGGTGGGACGACGTTCATATCTCACAAATAAGGACTAATCGTTCATATTGATTCTTTTCAGCAACAAAACCACATTAGTTCTTACAGGCAACATTCATTAGCTCATCCTTGAACTCCTTCTGCGTCTCGTCATACTCTGCCAGCATTTTTGAGTACTGCTCATTCAGGGACTCGATTTTGCTCGACCGAAACTTGACACCCGCTTTGCTTGAGTCTAGAACTATGAATTTATTGTTGCTTCTCATGGACTTCTCATCCTGAGACAGCGAATACGGTTTAAGATAACGGAAATACCAGGTTAAATTAATTCCAAAGCCCAGGCTTACCTTTAGAGTTACTCTGAAATGAAATCCGTACTGGGGCGTTGTTTCCAATTTTAAAGCCTTGTCGTCCAGACTCAGTGTGTTCCGAGCCTCACGAGCCTCATCTTCCATTCGGGCCTTGACCTTGTCCATTTTGTTCCTTAGTTCTAGCAATTACGGAGGTTACGAGATATTTACGCAAACTCTAGTCCAGAAGCCTGCACATTTTCATTTACCTTGGAGCGTATCATCAAAGTCAGGCCGGATCATAAACTCTCCCTGATCCGCCAACTTCAGGTCTAATGTCGTTTCAATCATTTCAACAAAGTTACTACAGTCATCCTTCAAGCCGTTCAATGGGTCAATGAAGTAAGCATCCAGGATCTTCTTCTTTGGGCTTTCGTGAGCATCGAGGTCTGAAATTAGCTTCGGGAGCTTGACCAGGCAGAGGTAGCTCCTGGAAATTAATTGAATAGCACAAAATTTGCCTTCCCTACTATGAATGAACGCCTTCCCCTTTCACATGTTTTATAAGATTCGCACTTATAACAATCCTGGAGAGTTGCTTTCTGCTTCAGGAATTTCCTGGCAAGCGTTTGACAGTCTGGAACCCGTCTCAAGTGATCTTCATACAAAACTTCTCGAAGAACGACGTCTTGCATGAAGATCTGAACCAAGTCATAACGTTCTTCAAGTTTATCTTTGTCCACGAGAGGTTGCCTTATATATTGAGCCAGGAGACGGTGACCCTGTAATTAACAGAGATTGATCTATTTATATTCAAAGTAGGTTAGAGGTACGGTCCAGAATCCATGACTAAACCACAAGAAAATTATCAAGTGTTACCTGCGCCGTGCGACACTTGTCAATGATTGAGGGGAGCGTAATGCTTCTAGGCCCCGCATCAAGTACGCTCTGAGTTAAATGTAGTGCCTGACACGCTGCCGAGTCCATTTTAACGTAAAGGCCAAAATCAAACGGTTCCAGATTAAACTGGTTAAAGTATGACTCATTTGACAACAACTGTAAAGTAAGGTGAAAATTTAGGTGAAATTAAAGTGTCATTTGCGAATCAAAATTAAAGTTCTGGGCGGCATATTACCTCAAGATACTTTATGGCCCCGGCCAATGCACAACATGCCGTCTTTTTATCCAGCTCCGGATTCGCTTGAATATTTGCGAATTCGGTGCCGTTCAATTTAATAAGACGGCCCATGTCCTGAGTCAAATCCTTTGTATCAAAGTCTGAGGGCTTCTGATCGTTAATTAGTACTCCGTTTCTCTCCAGGATCTAAAAGTACACGAAAGTCACTCCTAGTTTCGTTTCAAATGGTTTAAGTTCACACCTTTCGAAGCGTAACTGATTCGTCAGACGCGGACGCCGCAAAACCAATCACAGCCTCTTTTGGCGCCAGCTGAACCAGAACAGACTCAAAGTTTGACAGCGAGTCATTGTCGACGAACTCAATGAGATTCATAATACACTCATTCATATTGATATGACCAATCCCAACCATCTGCAAGACAAAAAGTCAATTAAAGCTCAGGTTTCAGAAATTAGATTAAAAAAAAGGACACGACTATAATTGCTTACTTTATTTTTCTCTGAAGTTCCGAACTTAATCCCTATAATACCATTATTCACCGTGACCTCGGAATTCGTAAAAAGTAAGTCCTCGAATTGAGTCAAGTTTCCAGGGGAGCCCTTAAAGATGCAGTAACATAATAGGTTAAAACCAATAAGAGAAAGGCGTCCAAAGAAATATTTATACAGGAGCAGTTACCTTGAACTCAGCAACCCATTCACCACGCGGCTTATTGACCCATACTTCTACCCTGTACTGCTTGACCAGGAGCAGGTCTCGAATGAACGTGTCAAAGAGGGACCGGTTAATATTAAAATACTCCACAATCCCATCAGAATTACGAAGCTTCTTCGCCCCTGTCGGCATGCCCGTGAGCTCCTTAGCCGCATACACTGCGTCAGATCCATACACTGCGTATCTCTCACCCCGGTCAAAGAATCGGATGGTTGTTGCAGCTTTCTGCAAAATAGGTAGAGTTCATAAAATTAATTGACTTATCCGGATATGACATATACAACACCACCCATTGCATGTACAATTGACAATGTACCTCTGGCAGTTTTTCGAGAACCCGGATAAAGTCATCCTTGTCGAAGGCGCCTCCTGAAAATGAGAATTATGCACATATCTTAAATTGTATAAATCCAAAGACACAGAGCATAGATCATTTGTATACGAAACGAAGCCAGAAATCCAGTGCTCAGCTTTCATACCGGTAGCCATTATTCTACTGCAATTAGCTTCGAAATAACTTCAAGTTCAAGAATCCGACCTTGGTTCCAAATTAGAGAGCTTGTGATGAAGCTGAGCCGCAAAGCTGGACGAATAAAGCGGACTAATGGAGTGGAGGAGGGAATACGGCGTTTCAAATGTCCTCAGAGAATCTGCGTTCCCTTCTAAGGAACTGTCGTCGTGATTATTCCCAACAATTGTGAACCCGGCTCCGTTGAGGCGGACAGTCAGAGACGTGTTCTCGAGTGTTATGATGTTCAGGTAGGCTGCTGTGGCCGGGTTCCTAGCGGTCAGATCCTCACTCAAGTTTACAGAGACGACGCAGGAATAAATGTCCTTGATAACTTCAAGAGCCTCGGCTCTCCAATTGACAAGACTCTCACCCTCTGCCTGGGATAAGTCGTCAAGTTCAACCTCTGCCGGATTTGAGCTTTCGGCCATCAGCACAGGAAACTACACTGCAGTAGTGTGCCAGTGGTCAGCTTCTAAAAACTGTTCGGAATCGGAAGAATAAAACTGCACAATCTTGTACGGCGAACTAAAAAATTAAAATTTAACTCGAACTCCTCTGATTGATTGGTCGGCTTAAAGCCTACCACCCTTATAAATCTCGTCACTCTTCACCATAGATACTAGTAGTGTAAACCTGAGCCGCACCAGCCCAGCTCAGTAGGATGTAGGATACACTACGCTCCTATGTTTCATTTTTCATATCTATCTTCACCATTCATTTATTTAAACGGCTTTAAGCTTCAAGGTTCAAGCGTCAACTAACATATATATATCTCATATTCAAACCCAATCGCTTGGCGTTTTTTTTTTGAAAATTTTTAATCGGTACAGATTAATACAAACAGGTTAGCCAAACCTAACCTTGTATGGTTTTATGATTCAAAAATTCTTTATCTTTAGTAACAGTATCGACCAACAACGACAGTAGTAACGTATCAACGAGGCAAAAATGTGAGGTTTTACACACCGGAGCTTGGAACCGAATTAGTCACAAATTGTACTTTTATTTACTTAT